>JAGVVM010000775.1:0-16797 GCA_019149425.1 Psidium friedrichsthalianum | reverse complement strand
CACTGAACCTGAACTCATGTCAAATATAAAGGCAAGCTAAAATGCGAATTATCAAATGCAATATGAATTTATGTGTGTGAGTGGTTAATCTATTTATTTGTTTATTTATGTAAATGCGCTGAAAATCGGAGTAGTACGAAACAGAATATACATTGCACAATTGTGGCAATCTCTGCATGCGGTCCATGAGAGCGAGAGAAAGCTCATCCCATTTCGTGCTCCAAGCGCAACACAGAGCTATCGTCGTGCATTCTCCATTTCTTTCTCGACGGGACCTTCTCTTCCTCTTGTGCTTCCATGGCAGTTCAGGATGTGATCTTCATTTTCGAGTTTCGGGTCTTGAGGACCTTTGTCATCCTTTCTCGGCTCGGGGTGTTCGTTTTTGCGAAAATGGTTTTTTGGCAGTGATTGATTTGGATTTTGTGAGTTTGATCGGGATGATTCTGTTTCGAGGTATCACCTTCCATGATTTAGAGGCCGGCAT
Source organism: Psidium friedrichsthalianum (assembly GCA_019149425.1). Classification (NCBI taxonomy): domain Eukaryota; kingdom Viridiplantae; phylum Streptophyta; class Magnoliopsida; order Myrtales; family Myrtaceae; genus Psidium; species Psidium friedrichsthalianum. The sequence goes on along the minus strand of JAGVVM010000775.1, from coordinate 16,313 downwards.
TGCAAGTCGGGCCCAGTGATGGCAGAGAGGGAGAGGGGACAGCAAGTCAGCAACCCAACGCAGCACAACTCTACAAAAGAACCCGACCACACGTTCGCATGTAAAACGGAGATTTCAGACAAATCATATTGAAGGCCTGATAAAACATGCATGTGTAGGCCCGTACGTTAATACACAGGGCACACAAATCAACAAACATATCAAACCGTTTCATCTTGAAGTAAGCCATTCTAAGCAAAACGTTCGAAACAACTCGCAGTGGAAAGTATCACGCATGATTGCGATTCTTTTAAAATGAAATTGATGATGGGTGAATAAGGTCTCTATCAAATGTTCTTAGTTGCATAGTGTGTCATGAAGGCGAATAAGCTATGTGAACTCATTTAGTAACTAAATTACTTCCTGCTCTAGCTCCTAAACATGATGTTAAGGTGAAAAAGGTTCTAACCTTGCCATTCGCTATCAGAAATGCAAGGAGCCTCATCAGGAATAGGGCTTTAAAAGTTCCCTGGGCACATCTGATTTGGTATGAAACAAGTATTCCAAGGGCACAGTTCTATTAGCCAGCTCGTGATTAGAAACAAGTTAGGTCCAAAATGGGAGGTTTAATGGAACTTGTCTTGATGCAAAATGCATGATCTGCAAAGTAGGTCATGAATACAGTCGTCAATTTCCTCACTAGTCGTCACGGCAACTAGTCACATGTAAACTCAACGAAATACAGGTATTTAGTGCGCACACCTCATTCATCCATTACCTGTGGACTGGAGTAAGATGGATGTTAAGGCAAGTGGAAATGCCAATACTCTTAGCTATTACAGTCGATCTACAATGTGAAAATAACCGTTGTTCGGATTAAGTAAAGTTTCAAGGTGGAGATTTAGTTTTGATAATAATAATAAAATGTTGATCAAATCAAGTTTATGTAGAGACAAGTGATTAATCTGCACCAAAATTGTGTTCAGATTAAATATAAAAAAAAAACGTCGTCTAAGAGACATTTCAAGGAACGATTACGTGTGCCCCTGAGAACAACGGACCTCCGGGCTACGAAGCCCTAGTCGGTCGCCAGCGAGGTCGCCATCCCTTGCCTGTGATCAGTAAAATTTCAATAGATTTAGGGTTTTTTGGATAATTTTCCCCATTATCCATTAATGCCTCATTATCAGTCAGTTGTGCATTGGAAGGAAAAAATGAACTCGATCATCTTGAGATCAATTGAACTGTCTAGTTGCATGGAACTAGCGAAAGGGTGTATTGGCTCGCTTAGTTTTGGAAGCACATTAAGACGAGCCACGAATCCCCGTCAAAATTCACTTTACCCACCAATTTAGATGTTGCTGCTGTTGGTATTCAATTAGAGTTTCTTTCTAGCCTCCGAAAGTACAAGTGCCATGGGAAGTGGAAAAGTTGATCCTCTTTGCTAATTTCATACACGATCAAGTTCTCTCACGCCAATGTGGCATTTACTATTCCACACAATTAGAACCCAATGAAGTGGATGTTGAGCAATACGTTGGGGCGAATGCAAGAAGTTTGCTACTAAATTGGCAAAAAAGAAAAAGATTTAAGACTTAATTGACACAATTGCAATAGATCTATGACCTTTTTTTGATAATTCTCCTAAATTTCTTATTGACTTATAAGGTGTACAAAAGATGTGTTTTTGCGGCTTCTTGACCCCCAAAAGTCAGTCTTGATAATCCAGTTGACCATTCACTTCAATCCTTGGATCAACTAGCTCATTGTTCACATGAGTTGCTCACACTTGCTTGGTAGGTCTACACACCATTTTAATGGCGATTCGCATTGTTATTTAATACTCCTCGACGAAGATATACTTGACAGTCCACCCATGAAACATTGCATATTAATTCCTTATGACGTTTAGGGATGGTGATTTGATCGTCAACATCTATTAATAGTATCTCTTGTTTATGTATTAATAGATATTTCTTACCAGTTTATCTTGTGCATAGTGAAATGAATGATTCAATGTACTGCTCCAAAATACGTGGGTTCCATTAAAGTTTAATCGTCGGAGGATTGTTTCTTTTTTTTTGGGGGGGGGCGGGGCAAGGACGGCCTACCCCCTTTGCGGAGTCGTGGATGGAAATCGTGTAGCTGGTAAAGATGACCTAAATGATTCGAGAGATTTTGGATGGGAAATCATCAAGTCAAGAGTCAAATCGAGACATGAAATCAGATCGTAAGAAAGAAACAGACAAAGAAAGCCGATTTCAACGATAATGATGACGAGGGTTACAGCGAATATCATGTTAACATTACTCAGGAAACTTTAAAACAAAAATGATATAATTAGAATTTTAAAAAAAAAAACCACAAAGAGAGGAACAAAATGAGCGGAGCTTGCAAGAAACATCCTACTTTCAATAAGAATGAGCAATCCCTTTCTAGTTGGAATCTTATGCATCAACCTTCAAATTAGACTCTTCGAAAGACATTGTTATATATATTTTACTAGCAAAAGTGAACACATATTGCGCATACTTAATGAACATCGGCTTCGATTGGGTTAGTTTGGCTTAGACCGACTCTGTTTATCCATGTACCAAGAGGGTGCGTACGTTTTATAAAGCGGACAAAGCGAGATCGATTGTCTAGGGCACTTTCCATCAGTCACCCCCTTCGGATGATTCTGCCTCATTTCACTCCTGGCTTGAGTTTGGTTTTTGCTGTAAAATATCAAAGGAGAACGCTTCAGCTCTCGTTAGTTCATCAGAGAAAAAGACATCTAACTGGCTCATCTTCCAAAAAAACTGAAAATACGTCTGCTCAAGATGGTGATATGATGGCCTGGGCCCCCTCCTCAAAGCATCTCATGCTATCCTCCGCCTCTGTATGTCTAAATTGAGTCAAAATTTGGGTGTTTTGTCTTCGTTTATTCTAAGAGTCAAGATGGTGGTGATAGATTCGGCTTTTGTTAGCCCAACTAAGTGCTAAAAAACATAATCGTGAACAGGGAAATCATCAAAACCATCAGAATTTGTTTGTGTCTTTGAAAATTTTGACTTCTCTTGCAATGGGTCATGCTGGCCTTCAATGGTATGTTGTCTCGTTTGGTTGAATGATTTAACCACATTTAGGTTGCTCATCTGGTTCGATCTCCATTACATTTCAACATCATTCGCCCTAATTTAAATAGCATTAAGTAATACCTCTATGATGTGATCCCTCAGAAGTGGATTACGAAAGGCGGATGGCTTGGAGATGTCAATGCAAAGGTTTGTTTCATTTGTGTCAGGATAATATAGAAACATTGGGTAGACTATTATGCAGACTAAGGTGGTAGAGTCTCGCAGAAATTACCGAAACAACAACAGACAGGTCTAAGAATTACCTTCGTGATTTTCACTATTCTTTTAGGCTTAGCTAACTTCTTCTTATCTTCCTCCAACACAAGGATTCTTGCTTGGTTGCTCGGCATATCCATCTCCCAACAAAATAGCAAAGCACATAAAATTTTAGCATGATTTGAATTTGCCATTTCAAAATAGTGATGCTGAAATTAAGATAAATGAAATTCTACAATCTACATTTGTACAGTGCTTCACTCAACAATCATACCCTGATTAAATCATCGCCAATCTTCACTAGGTATGGCAACACTACGAGAGGGCACGAGGGGATGTGTTGGATTTCAATCCAATGAGGAATGGAAATCATCTGAATTGAAATAGACCAACTTATAAACAGCATTTTATATTAACATAGTGATGACTTCTATCATCAGTCTTTTGTCTAAGATTTGTTACCATATCGATCCATTGAATTCCTTCCTCATAATCAAATAATATTTAAGGATAAAGATTAAGGAATGCAAAGAATTGTTTATAGGCTAGATCTTATTCCCATTTAAAGGAAAACTACCATGGATTCTTGAAAAAGAATAAAGGAAACAATCAAGGACAACCCTCGTATCTAATTATTTTCCTTGCATATGTCACTTCCTTTCTTTACAGCAATTATGGATTTTAGAGGAAGTCCAATACTCACTGTGATTTGATAAGGAGTCCTATATGTATTTTTATGTTGTATTGACATAATGATGCCTGCTATCGTGAATCTTTTATTTGAGATTTGTTAATATATCAGCTTGTTGAATTCCTTCCTCTTAATCAAATCATGTTTAAGGTTGAAGATTAAGGAATGCAAGAATTATTAATGGGTTAGATCATATTCCCAATTTAAAGGAAAATTACCATGGATTCTTGAAAAAGAATTAAGGAAACAATCAAGGACAACCGTCACATCTAATTATTTTCCCTGTATATGTCATTTTCTTTCTCTAGAGCAATTATGGATTCTAGAGAAAGTCCATTACTCACGGTGATTATAATAAAATTGGAAAATTTTCACGTAAGGCCTTGAAGTACCCTTATTTTCTCAAACAAGTGCTTGAAGTGGATTTTGTTTGTCATAGGAAAAGCGATGTTGAGGAAAGAGGCTGAATAAGAAAAAACTTGTTAGGATGACTGAAGAGGAAGGACGTTTTTCAACACCAGGACATTATGGGATTAGAAAGAGAACAAGCGGAGGTTTTCTTCTAAAACAGATGTAGACTGAAGACCACCTAGTGAAGTTCGCTACGGTCAATTGCAAACTGATCTTCAGTTTAAAGGCCAATAAAGAAAAAAGAGGGTTCATGCAAACAAAGAGGATATCCTCAAGGATTGTGGCATATACAGGAAGCTCTTCGGCAGTTTGATTGGAATCAATAATGGACTCAGCCCGAGATCTCACACACATTTGAACTCCTTAGTAGATTCATGCAAGAATAGAGGAAAGCTCATACACAGGCCCTTCGCCCTCCCTAGCCAAACCTTCTCTTCTTATAAGATGTTCCAATTCCTCGGATTTGAAATGCCCTTATTGTTTTTAAGGATGTGTCTAACCAAGGCCATTCTCATCATTTACATTTTTTTCCCTTCTATTCTTTTTATTTATCTTTTTTCATTTTCTTTATTATTATTATTTTTATTTCGCCCCTCCTCCCTCCTTGAGCCACCGGCAGAGGTCACCGGATTTAGGGGAGGGCCACCCTCGCTTGCCTATCCCAGGCAAGGGCAAAGATTGCCCATGCTAGATCCAGATGAGGAATCTCATATATCAATATACAAATACATTTACTAAATTAATATATATATATATATATATATATATATTATATTGCGTCTATATAAGAACAAATGAAATATAGCAGGTCAAAGCATCATTTCCTTATATATGTTGCTCAAAATGATTAAAGTCATGTGAGCATTAGAATCTTATATTATTATTATTACGTTAGCACAACACTTTTTTATGCTTGAATGTCCGCATAAATTTCTATTCTAAAAATAGAGAACAAACCGCAGAAAGCACGGATATCATCGAGTATAGTATAACTTGCTTTTCTTAAACGTTGTCTGTTTCTTTTTTTTTTTTGGCTAGGGTTGGCAAGATGACACCTCGACTTGTTCCATTAATTTTTGCTACTGGTGGATTGAAGGCTTGGAAATTATATATATAAATATAAATATATATATATATATAATTTTTTTTTTTATAAACGCTGCATGTTATGTCGATGAAATTAGAGGGCCTTATGATGTTGCAAATGTGTATCCTTGCTTGATATGTCAGCGCTGCATCCCAAAAGAAGTCGAAGCGGGTGCACAAATCTATTTTATGAGGTTCTTAGGATTCACTACCAAAAACTGTTTGAGTTATGCCCCAATGCATTTGCATCTAAATTTTCTCCTTTCTAAAGCAATCACCTCTCAGTCGCACAATATCAATAGCTTCACTAAGCAGAGCTTTTTCTCAAAAAATTCAATGCGATGCATTTGATGCATTCGATGACAACAATGCGACTTGATTCTGTACGAAAATATAAATTCGTGAATTCGGCTCTAAATTTCATTATTCCTAGCAATGATCACTACAGGGAGCGCAATGACAAAAAATTACGATGAAATATAATTCGCGCTTATTTCGCATACAAAACTTAACGAAAAAACTTTCTTTGAACATTGTCGCAATCGAAATGAAATAACTTCAAGTTTCGACGCTATTTATAGAGAGAAGGCATTTTTCATTTAAATCAGAAACCGCAAGAGCGAGGATCCCATTTAATTTCGTCGCTAATTAGTTCCTCGAAAATCTTCGAATGATTATGGCCAATCGATGGCTTCTTGTAGAATTTCTTCTTCTTTAAATCATTTGCAATAAGAGCCTAAAGATGTAGGTCGCTAATTAGCGACGAATTGGGCGACGAATGTGAATCGAAAATTCACTACGTTGCTTTAAGCACGAATTTGCAACGAAAATCTAAATTTCGTCGCTAAATTTTTTGTCACTAATTTTGCGACGAATTTCGCGCTAATTCGGCGACGAATTTGACGAATTTCTTTCGTCACTATTTTCGTCGCAAACTAGTGACGAATTATTTTTCATCGCTAATTTGACGTGGCTAAAAGCCTTTTATTATTTTGCGACGAATTTGCGACGAAAGTTATTTTCGTCGCTATTTCCATAGCAAATTAGCGATGAATTATTTTTCGTTGCTAATTTTTTGTGGCTAAAAACCCTTTTTTTTGTAGTGAATCCTAAGAACCTCATAAAATAGAGTTTGTCGTCCCTACAATTCTTGGAGATGGAAGATGCAGCGCTTGACATACCAAGCAAGGAGGACACATTTGCAACATCATAAGGCCCTCTAATTTCATCGACATAACATGCAGCGCTATATATATATATATTTCCAAGCGTTCAATCCACCAGTAGCATAAAATAAATGGAACAAGTACTGTGTATGTCATCGTGCTTTTGCCATAAGACCAAAAAAAAAAAAAAGAAACAGACAACGTTTAAGAAAAGCAAGTTATACTATACTCGATGATATCCGTGCTTTCTGCGGTTTGTTCTCTATTTTTAGAATAGAAATTTATGCGGACATTCAAGCATAAAAAAGTGTTGTGCTAACGTAATAATAATAAATAAGATTCTAATGCTCACATGACTTTAATCATTTGAGCAACATATATAAGGAAATGATGCTTTGACCTGCTATATTTCATTTGTTCTTATATAGACGCATATATATATATATATATATATATATATTAATTTAGTAAATGTATTTGTATATTGATATATGAGATTCCTCATCTGGATCTAGCATGGGCAATCTTTGCCCTTGCCTGGGATAGGCAAGCGAGGGTGGCCCTCCCCTAAATCCGGTGACCTCTGCCGGTGGCTCAAGGAGGGAGGAGGGGCGAAATAAAAAAAAATAATAAAGAAAATGAAAAAGATAAATAAAAAGAATAGAAGGGAAAAAAATGTAAATGATGAGAATGGCCTTGGTTAGACACATCCTTAAAACAATAAGGGCATTTCAAATCCGAGGAATTGGAACATCTTATAAGAAGAGAAGGTTTGGCTAGGGAGGGCGAAGGGCCTGTGTATGAGCTTTCCTCTATTCTTGCATGAATCTACTAAGGAGTTCAAATGTGTGTGAGATCTCGGGCTGAGTCCATTATTGATTCCAATCAAACTGCCGAAGAGCTTCCTGTATATGCCACAATCCTTGAGGATATCCTCTTTGTTTGCATGAACCCTCATTTTTCTTTATTGGCCTTTAAACTGAAGATCAGTTTGCAATTGACCGTAGCGAACTTCACTAGGTGGTCTTCAGTCTACATCTGTTTTAGAAGAAAACCTCCGCTTGTTCTCTTTCTAATCCCATAATGTCCTGGTGTTGAAAAACGTCCTTCCTCTTCAGTCATCCTAACAAGTTTTTTCTTATTCAGCCTCTTTCCTCAACATCGCTTTTCCTATGACAAACAAAATCCACTTCAAGCACTTGTTTGAGAAAATAAGGGTACTTCAAGGCCTTACGTGAAAATTTTCCAATTTTATTATAATCACCGTGAGTAATGGACTTTCTCTAGAATCCATAATTGCTCTAGAGAAAGAAAATGACATATACAGGGAAAATAATTAGATGTGACGGTTGTCCTTGATTGTTTCCTTAATTCTTTTTCAAGAATCCATGGTAATTTTCCTTTAAATTGGGAATATGATCTAACCCATTAATAATTCTTTGCATCCTTAATCTTCAACCTTAAACATGATTTGATTAAGAGGAAGGAATTCAACAAGCTGATATATTAACAAATCTCAAATAAAAGATTCACGATAGCAGGCATCATTATGTCAATACAACATAAAAATACATATAGGACTCCTTATCAAATCACAGTGAGTATTGGACTTCCTCTAAAATCCATAATTGCTATAAAGAAAGGAAGTGACATATGCAAGGAAAATAATTAGATACGAGGGTTGTCCTTGATTGTTTCCTTTATTCTTTTTCAAGAATCCATGGTAGTTTTCCTTTAAATTGGGAATAAGATCTAGCCTATAAACAATTCTTTGCATTCCTTAATCTTTATCCTTAAATATTATTTGATTATGAGGAAGGAATTCAATGGATCGATATGGTAACAAATCTTAGACAAAAGACTGATGATAGAAGTCATCACTATGTTAATATAAAATGCTGTTTATAAGTTGGTCTATTTCAATTCAGATGATTTCCATTCCTCATTGGATTGAAATCCAACACATCCCCTCGTGCCCTCTCGTAGTGTTGCCATACCTAGTGAAGATTGGCGATGATTTAATCAGGGTATGATTGTTGAGTGAAGCACTGTACAAATGTAGATTGTAGAATTTCATTTATCTTAATTTCAGCATCACTATTTTGAAATGGCAAATTCAAATCATGCTAAAATTTTATGTGCTTTGCTATTTTTGTTGGGAGATGGATATGCCGAGCAACCAAGCAAGAATCCTTGTGTTGGAGGAAGATAAGAAGAAGTTAGCTAAGCCTAAAAGAATAGTGAAAATCACGAAGGTAATTCTTAGACCTGTCTGTTGTTGTTTCGGTAATTTCTGCGAGACTCTACCACCTTAGTCTGCATAATAGTCTACCCAATGTTTCTATATTATCCTGACACAAATGAAACAAACCTTTGCATTGACATCTCCAAGCCATCCGCCTTTCGTAATCCACTTCTGAGGGATCACATCATAGAGGTATTACTTAATGCTATTTAAATTAGGGCGAATGATGTTGAAATGTAATGGAGATCGAACCAGATGAGCAACCTAAATGTGGTTAAATCATTCAACCAAACGAGACAACATACCATTGAAGGCCAGCATGACCCATTGCAAGAGAAGTCAAAATTTTCAAAGACACAAACAAATTCTGATGGTTTTTGATGATTTCCCTGTTCACGATTATGTTTTTTAGCACTTAGTTGGGCTAACAAAAGCCGAATCTATCACCACCATCTTGACTCTTAGAATAAACGAAGACAAAACACCCAAATTTTGACTCAATTTAGACATACAGAGGCGGAGGATAGCATGAGATGCTTTGAGGAGGGGGCCCAGGCCATCATATCACCATCTTGAGCAGACGTATTTTCAGTTTTTTTGGAAGATGAGCCAGTTAGATGTCTGTTTTCTCTGATGAACTAACGAGAGCTGAAGCGTTCTCCTTTGATATTTTACAGCAAAAACCAAACTCAAGCCAGGAGTGAAATGAGGCAGAATCATCCGAAGGGGGTGACTGATGGAAAGTGCCCTAGACAATCGATCTCGCTTTGTCCGCTTTATAAAACGTACGCACCCTCTTGGTACATGGATAAACAGAGTCGGTCTAAGCCAAACTAACCCAATCGAAGCCGATGTTCATTAAGTATGCGCAATATGTGTTCACTTTTGCTAGTAAAATATATATAACAATGTCTTTCGAAGAGTCTAATTTGAAGGTTGATGCATAAGATTCCAACTAGAAAGGGATTGCTCATTCTTATTGAAAGTAGGATGTTTCTTGCAAGCTCCGCTCATTTTGTTCCTCTCTTTGTGGTTTTTTTTTTTAAAATTCTAATTATATCATTTTTGTTTTAAAGTTTCCTGAGTTAATGTTAACATGATATTCGCTGTAACCCTCGTCATCATTATCGTTGAAATCGGCTTTCTTTGTCTGTTTCTTTCTTACGATCTGATTTCATGTCTCGATTTGACTCTTGACTTGATGATTTCCCATCCAAAATCTCTCGAATCATTTAGGTCATCTTTACCAGCTACACGATTTCCATCCACGACTCCGCAAAGGGGGTCCTTGGCCGCCCCCCCCCCCCCAAAAAAAAAGAAACAATCCTCCGATTAAACTTTAATGGAACCCACGTATTTTGGAGCAGTACATTGAATCATTCATTTCACTATGCACAAGATAAACTGGTAAGAAATATCTATTAATACATAAACAAGAGATACTATTAATAGATGTTGACGATCAAATCACCATCCCTAAACGTCATAAGGAATTAATATGCAATGTTTCATGGGTGGACTGTCAAGTATATCTTCGTCGAGGAGTATTAAATAACAATGCGAATCGCCATTAAAATGGTGTGTAGACCTACCAAGCAAGTGTGAGCAACTCATGTGAACAATGAGCTAGTTGATCCAAGGATTGAAGTGAATGGTCAACTGGATTATCAAGACTGACTTTTGGGGGTCAAGAAGCCGCAAAAACACATCTTTTGTACACCTTATAAGTCAATAAGAAATTTAGGAGAATTATCAAAAAAAGGTCATAGATCTATTGCAATTGTGTCAATTAAGTCTTAAATCTTTTTCTTTTTTGCCAATTTAGTAGCAAACTTCTTGCATTCGCCCCAACGTATTGCTCAACATCCACTTCATTGGGTTCTAATTTGTTGGAATAGTAAATGCCACATTTGGCGTGAGAGAACTTGATCGTGTATGAAATTAGCAAAGAGGATCAACTTTTTCCACTTCCCATGGCACTTGTACTTTCGGAGGCTAGAAAGAAACTCTAATTGAATACCAACAGCAGCAACATCTAAATTGGTGGGTAAAGTGAATTTTGACGGGGATTCGTGGCTCGTCTTAATGTGCTTCCAAAACTAAGCGAGCCAATACACCCTTTCGCTAGTTCCATGCAACTAGACAGTTCAATTGATCTCAAGATGATCGAGTTCATTTTTTCCTTCCAATGCACAACTGACTGATAATGAGGCATTAATGGATAATGGGGAAAATTATCCAAAAAACCCTAAATCTATTGAAATTTTACTGATCACAGGCAAGGGATGGCGACCCTCGCTGGCGACCGACTAGGGCTTCGTAGCCCGGAGGTCCGTTGTTCTCAGGGGCACACGTAATCGTTCCTTGAAATGTCTCTTAGACGACGTTTTTTTTATATTTAATCTGAACACAATTTTGGTGCAGATTAATCACTTGTCTCTACATAAACTTGATTTGATCAACATTTTATTATTATTATCAAAACTAAATCTCCACCTTGAAACTTTACTTAATCCGAACAACGGTTATTTTTCACATTGTAGATCGACTGTAATAGCTAAGAGTATTGGCATTTCCACTTGCCTTAACATCCATCTTACTCCAGTCCACAGGTAATGGATGAATGAGGTGTGCGCACTAAATACCTGTATTTCGTTGAGTTTACATGTGACTAGTTGCCGTGACGACTAGTTGAGGAAATTGACGACTGTATTCATGACCTACTTTGCAGATCATGCATTTTGCATCAAGACAAGTTCCATTAAACCTCCCATTTTGGACCTAACTTGTTTCTAATCACGAGCTGGCTAATAGAACTGTGCCCTTGGAATACTTGTTTCATACCAAATCAGATGTGCCCAGGGAACTTTTAAAGCCCTATTCCTGATGAGGCTCCTTGCATTTCTGATAGCGAATGGCAAGGTTAGAACCTTTTTCACCTTAACATCATGTTTAGGAGCTAGAGCAGGAAGTAATTTAGTTACTAAATGAGTTCACATAGCTTATTCGCCTTCATGACACACTATGCAACTAAGAACATTTGATAGAGACCTTATTCACCCATCATCAATTTCATTTTAAAAGAATCGCAATCATGCGTGATACTTTCCACTGCGAGTTGTTTCGAACGTTTTGCTTAGAATGGCTTACTTCAAGATGAAACGGTTTGATATGTTTGTTGATTTGTGTGCCCTGTGTATTAACGTACGGGCCTACACATGCATGTTTTATCAGGCCTTCAATATGATTTGTCTGAAATCTCCGTTTTACATGCGAACGTGTGGTCGGGTTCTTTTGTAGAGTTGTGCTGCGTTGGGTTGCTGACTTGCTGTCCCCTCTCCCTCTCTGCCATCACTGGGCCCGACTTGCAATGCCGGCCTCTAAATCATGGAAGGTGATACCTCGAAACAGAATCATCCCGATCAAACTCACAAAATCCAAATCAATCACTGCCAAAAAACCATTTTCGCAAAAACGAACACCCCGAGCCGAGAAAGGATGACAAAGGTCCTCAAGACCCGAAACTCGAAAAATGAAGATCACATCCTGAACTGCCATGGAAGCACAAGAGGAAGAGAAGGTCCCGTCGAGAAAGAAATGGAGAATGCACGACGATAGCTCTGTGTTGCGCTTGGAGCACGAAATGGGATGAGCTTTCTCTCGCTCTCATGGACCGCATGCAGAGATTGCCACAATTGTGCAATGTATATTCTGTTTCGTACTACTCCGATTTTCAGCGCATTTACATAAATAAACAAATAAATAGATTAACACTCACACACATAAATTCATATTGCATTTGATAATTCGCATTTTAGCTTGCCTTATATTTGACATGAGTTCAGGTTCAGTGCACGTGTTTGGATTTCCTTCCTTACCATCGAGTACGACGAAAAAAAAAAAAGTTACATCTCAAATCTCATGTGTCTATCTATGATCTTATCCTTTGCCTTATCTTACATTACATTGGGTAGAACACGGTAACGCTTTCGATTTTTATAATATAGACCGAGATACAAATTCGAGCCGTCCATTTAGGTTCGAAATTTCGACAGAGAAAAATTTACTTTTATGACCTTGTCTTATCTAATGCGGTACGTCCATTCACATTTGGGTGGTGACTTAATTACTTAATTTGTGTGTTTCACGGGTGAGGAATTTCTTTTATTCATTTTCCATGTCTTTTATCTTTAATCTCCACTAGTGGTGATATCTCCATTTAAACTCTAAAACGTAACAATTATGGACGTTTCTGGTCTGATGTAGAATAGATGATATTGCAGGAGTAAGAGAGTGCGTATTCCGTATTGGTTTCTGTTCTATACAGAATGTATGCTTCAAGAAGGACACTACAGAGAATTTCAGGTTCCCATTTTTTGCTTTATTTCTATAATGACCTGTTCTCCACACCTGTTGTGAACATGTTTCATTTCATGAGTTGGAAATGTGACCATAAGTTCCTTGTTCTTTTGGGTTCTTAAGTGAGAATCGTATCTGACGAAATGGACACCAGTAGGGAAAATGTGCCTAAGTTCGTTTTACAGAGAATGAATCCACATTTACACCCATTTTGGCAAATATGCTTTTTTTTAAAAGAGGTTTGACTGAAAGTGTCTTCAAATTCGATATCTCTGGCTGATGTGGGAGATCTTTTGACTTTCTGGGTTTAGATTGTTCTGTTGATACTTAGGTGCCTCGGATTCCCAGTCAATTGCTTTATGCATCTAGAAATGCTATGGTAATGGCGTCCCTCCCAATGGAAACAGTTGCTGCTAGCAGATTGTCGATTTCTCCCCGTGATATCAATACTCAAAGTTGGTCACGCGGTGCTTGGATGGTCAGAGACATTTAGCGTCCTTAATTTTAATGTCCGAGTGGGCTTTGTCTTTCTATTAGGAGAAACTATGTCAAGTTCTTCTGGCTGGACTGCATCAGGAAGGAAGTAGATTGCAGGACCATCTGTTTTGGAAGCTCAAAAAGAGGTCAGGACTTCCCCAATTACTTGCTGTAGCGTTAACCATTTGAAATAACGTTAGAATTTATGTCAGTTCAGTTTATGGATTGCCTTTCTGATGTAATTGTTGTTTGGATTGTGTCTGAGAAGCCATAGTAGTGATGTAGGACAAAGAAGCCCAGCAGAAGATCTGGATTTGAGGAAATGGTTGAATAAATTAACCATTGTTATATAGTGAAGCCAGCCTACTGATTTTCTTGGATTTTAAGCTGATCACACAATATTATGTTGGCTTCAGTGCTCTATATTTTTTACCGGTCCGATAAAGCAGAGCAAAGATAATTACGGCTTGAGCTTTATGCTTGAAAAGATGCAAAAGAACCCGAATCTCGTGTCCTCCTCTACTTTTGTATAGCAGATCTTTTATCCTACTTCTGTCTCTGAATATAAGACATTAAGGTACTTCTATTGTAGCAGATAGACCGTGTTTCTTTTCCTCATGCCATTGATCCCTTTGTCATGCTATCCTGAAGAGATATCCCTAATGAATGAAATCAGATGTCATGGTGGCCTGCTGGAAACCTAGGGTCTTACTTCACTTAGAATCTGGTCAGGCGCATCAGAGTTTCAGCCAGAGAGAACGACCTTGATCATGTGGATGTTAGAGGTCACTCTTTTGAATATACACCATCTGGTGCTGGTAGAAGGATCGCGTTTGGCGACTTATATTTGCCTGGCTGCTTCATGCCTTCATACTGGAAAGAGTGAGGTTCAGAGGTTGATATGAGTGAGGAGAGTCCTGGATTGACAATGCCCAGAGCGACACCACTGGAGATTGTACTTGCACCAAGTTACCAGCTACATGCTTCTGAGTGATAAAAAAGAAAGCACCAAGTTGAACTTTTGTCACATGATACGCATGTCTGTACATATGTTGACACTACTTATCTGGCCTGTATGAATGTGTTAGGCGTGTTCCCAAGTGATAATATCTTCTGCCTTGCCTTCAATCATTCTCTGCAAGCAGTACATGTCTAGCCTAATTTCTTCTGCAAAAATGATATTGCTCGAGTCTCCTCGTGTTGGTCTGCCATCTGAAAGCCCATATCAAGTAAAACAGCCGTGATCCTGGTTACTCTATGCCATAACCCAAATCTGACCCCAGCCAGGTGCTGATCTGACCCAAATCACCCTCACCTAAGCAGCAAAACAGATCCCTCCATGTGCTATTATTCAACTTTCAAGAACATAGAGATAAGAATGGCGTCTTTAAGAAAAGAAATGGAGCATGGATCTTCTTTAGACTCTTTTGCCATTATGAATGCAGTTGTAACCATCGGCGATATTACACTAAATTACAATGGCCCAAATATTCTGCTGGTTCAACTCTCTTTGGTCCTACTCTCTCTGTTTATTGCCTTTTGCTAAATAGCTCATAGTCTACAAAATTGAAAAGTGCATGCCAATGCAAGTATGAAACTGTGTAATTCTTTGCTTGTCGAGAGAGTTATTAACCATATATAGTTCGGAAGCCTTTCTGAGACCTGCTTTGATGCACTGAGATTGTAATTTTCAGAAGATTGCTGACACCGATTGAAATGTAGTTAATGATAGCTTGTGATCTCCTCTAATTAGGTCCAGTTGGTGTTTTGAGAAATGATAGGTGTAGATGATTTAACTTCGCCTGCTTAGATGAGCTTCAACCTTCTTTCCCGAAGTAAAAAAGGAATGCTTCACCATCAAAATCTCACAATTCCCTTCTAAAGTTGATTTTCTTCATGTGATTTACTCAAAAGATCATTGAACAGATAAAGATATCCCGCAACATTGCGATGTTATGAACTCCAACTCTTTTTCACACCAAACAACAAGCTAAATGAAATGGCACTAGAGGAGAAAAATCTACCTCAACAAAGTCTATTCTGATGTGGATTTTGAGTCATATATGATAAGTTAACGTGAATCAATAAAAAGTGCCTATGGTATGATTAGCTATTTTAGCTACTATTGCGGATGTGGCCAAAGTTGTCGAAAAATTATAGAGATCCGTTGCATCATCGAAAATGTCACCAAAAAGGTCCTTCCTCAGTTGTTCCCTTGGAAAAGAGCATCGTACTGGCTACTAGCGTAGATATATGCAGACAACTTGCAGTCTGGATGATAAATCTTCATCTACAATCAGATTCATTGGCAATCAATGTCTTGTTATGTTTAGCTCCATTTTAATCATTACTAGATTTATGGCTGCACCTTTTAATTGTTCTTTCACTAGAAGATTAATGCCGTTGAGGAAGAGGGATGCTATCTATTTTAGGTCAGCTCATGGGTTATCACTTAGAAAATCTATGGTGCTAAGTGTTGGTGGGACAAGTTTGAAGTGGTCGAAGTCCATTGAAAGGCATTCAAAGAAAGATAATGAGATCAGTTATGTTCCATCCATATTGGG
>JAGVVM010000774.1:0-20344 GCA_019149425.1 Psidium friedrichsthalianum | reverse complement strand
AGGATTTCAGTAGAAATTGGAAACACAATCTAGTCATCCCAAAAATGTGTAAATGGAATCTAAATGAAGGGATCAGAACCGATCCAATTTAAGGAAGCTATAGAGCATATAGCATATATCTGAGATTGAACCAAAAGGAAGTCGCTGATCTTCTGGCAGATGAAACTGGTATCAATGGCAGATCATAGAACTTTCATCCTTTCAAAAGATCAACACTATATGGGATTTAGTTCCAAGACCCAACTAAAATCATCCTGTCAAATAGAAAAAAGAAGTGGGATGTTCAGAAACAGAGCTGGACGCAGAGGTAAAATTCCTCAGAAAATAGCGAGCTTAGTAAGCACAAGGATACTCTCAAGAAAAGAGAGATAGTTATGATGACCCTACGCACGACTGTTGCCGATATTTAGAAGCTATAAGATTAACTTCTTGCTTTTACTTGTAAATAATTTCAAACTCTTTTAGATGGACGTAAAAAGGTGCATTCCTGAATGGATTATTAAAGAAGAATATATGTTGACAACCACCTGGATTCGAGGAACCAAAAGTTAACAGATCTTGTTATGTCTCTAAAGAAAGCTCTATATCATGTTAGGATGATATTATTTTCGGCTCCTTCTAACGAATCTCTCTGCAAGAGTTTCAAAAGTTATGCGGGGATGAGTTTGAAATGAGCATGATGGGGAAACTAAGGAGGTGTTTTCTTGGACTTCAGATTCAAACAAACCGAAGAAAGTGATATTTATTCATCAGAAAAATATGCTCTTTGAATAGTCGGAGAGAGGGAAAAAGTTTTGTTTGGACAACTGCAGAAGACTGACCTCCCCAATGTCACAATTCTTCGAAGCTTGACAAGATAAACAAGGAAAGAAGTTTGATCATAATCTATATCGAGTAGATTTGGTTCACTTCTCTATCTTTAGCTATCAAGACCTTATATTTTGGGTTGGCGCGGTGTCGCCTCTGTAGCAAGGTTGTAAGTGAATCAAATCCAGGGAATCTCATCTTTAGGCATTCAAAAGGATTATAAATCTATTGGCACTTAGTCTAACTCTCGGACTAATGGGATCCAAAAGATCAGATTTTGTTCTAAGAGGGTATTCAGTGCCGATCTTAGCAGGATGTAATTGACAAAATGTAGCTTCTGGCAGATAGGCAAACGAGGGGCCGAGGGGTGGATGGGGGAGCGTGTAGTATGTGAGTTACTAGAAGCAAAGCCTGTATCACCTTTCAACAGCAGGCAGAATATGAGCACTGGGAGCTGACTGTTAAGGCTGCGAATGTCTATGGTTAAGCAGCAACTAAAGATTATGGAGTTAAGATTCAATGTCGAGATACTAGTGTTAACAAACGAGTTCTATCAGTCTGCTAAGAACCTGTCCTTCATCTCCTCGAAGGCGAGAGCATGATTGAGATAGTAGAACATGATTGGCGATAACGTGATCATGTTCAATAGGAGCGATTTCTATTCAATACTTGATTCAGAACCACTCGCGATTCTTCACAAAACCCTCGATAAAGGAGCCTTCAACTACTTCGAGGTAAGTTGAACATTGATTTCCAATCAGCTGAATTATTCCGATGCAGGGGTCTTCGCGGATTCAACAGCTTTGGAGACCAACACGCTTGTTAGTCAGAAAGCAAGTGTGCAGATCTATGTTTTCGAATTTATTTCATGCAATAAGGATCAAAAGTTGTTATTCCCATTTTAGTCTGATTGGGGGTTGCTTAATGATTTTTCTCGCTATTTTATTCACTAGAGTTGATTGGTTCTTGTTTCCAAAAATTAACATCTATGGCGTATTTTTTTTTCAATGTTTTTTGAAATAAACCGTCTCTCTTCTCAAACAAACCCTAACTTCGTGTCATTGCACTCCTTCACGCCTGTCTTTCGACCATCTCAAAAGAATCTCTCATTTCTCTCCCAACATTCCTCCTTCGATTCTCATAAAAATCCAATCTTCTCCAATGTCTCCAAAATCGTCCTCCCTCATCCAAGAAAGCTACTACTCAGAGTGAAAGGCAACAAGGAAATCCTCGAAATCTCAAGGAAGAGATCTCGGGGAAGAAGCTCTCCAACCAAGGGTACGATTTCGAGCGTGACTGTAGAGATGTACTGAGGAATGTTTTGACGAGAGAGTGGCTCTCGCTCATTCTGTAAAGCCCTGTACGAGCTTTTAAAACAGGGGTCAAAATGATGAAATGGTAAAGAAATTGCTGAATCTTCACAAGTTTTTCAACCTGAAAAGAGACTTTTTGATGTTGTGGATATGGCCTCTTCGTACTGTACTCCCATTGCTGTCTCTATTCCACCAAGTCAAGAAAGGGAAAGAAAAGGTTGTGGTCCCTGGTTATCCAAACCTAAAAGGACTCATCAAAGGGGGGTGACTATCCAGAACCTGTTGTGGAAGTTAGTGTGATGAGACAAAAAAGATTATTAAGATGATGACGTTGTTTTTAGAAACTTCAAAAGGATTTGTTTCGAAGGACCAGGGAGAAGAACTTTGATAACACCCTGTTTGTATCTCAAAAGCATATCGAAAAGTTTGAGGCATTGAAAGAAAGAGGTGTTATGCCCCACAGAGTTTTTGATTTGGACTACTTTGATGCTGCTGGGGGAATTCCCATAAGAAAACATTATGACTGAGATGAAGTTGGAAAATTTCTGTCAACAAGGACTCAAATTTTTCCCTGACTTTGTGCCATATTTCTACTCAACAATTTCCTTCACAGATTTGAGTCCATCTCCTACAACATTGGAGATGAAGTATATCATCTGAATGTGCATGAGTTGGCAAAACTGATGGGAGTAAGGAAGAGGGCTTTCAAGCCCATTGACATCAAGCCAGAGGAAGCATATGCCTACTTATCAGGGAAGGAGCACTACAGCCGAGACTCAAAGGCACACATTGCCTACAATGACTTCCCTCTGAAGCACCTCGTCATGCATAAGATCGTCATTGAATCCTTGAGGCCAAAAACAACCTCCAGAACTGATATCAGCAAGTATGAGGCCAAATTAATGTGGGCACTGGTTACAGGGTATGATTTTTCTCTTGCACACACTGTCATCCTGCATATGTACAGAACAGTGCATAAGCAAAAAGGGCAGTTGCCCTATGCAGGACTGATTCAGATGATCCTCAACCACTATAAGATTCCACCCTTTAAAGAACTAACTCAAGAGCGCAGCAAGATTCTCACTGCAGGTGAGGGTATGATACTGAAAATGGGTTTTAAACAAGTGGATGGAGAATGGTATAACAGGAACAAAGAAAAGGTTCTGGTTGAGTTGGAATCTGAACAGGTTGAAAGGTCGGCAAAGAGAAGAAAGACCATGGCCAAGAAGGGAAAAGAAGTCGTTGTCCAGAGTGAATCTTCTTCTGAAGAATATGAAGTGATGTCGATGGAAGAGGATGAAGAAACAGAAGAAGGAGAAGAAGTAGAAGAGAAGGAAATAGAGGATGCAAAACAGGAAGAAGAAGAGCAAGAGACAGAGACAGAGAAGGAGAAAGAGCAGGAGCAAATGGAAGAACAGAAAATCTCATCTGAGGATGATGAGAGCACTCCAACTGCTTCACCCAAGAAAGGTGATAAGGTGGAAGAAGAGGTCAAGGTCGATGACCAAAGCAAGGATGGACAAGAGCATGCTGATGAGCAGGAGGTTCCTATAGATCATGGCCTACCTGAGACTCATGATCAAGAGGAATGTCTGGAAGAACAAGCTGACCAGGTAGCATCAGAAGCAGATTCTGTTATAATGCAAGAAATAGTCAAGATAGCATCTGAAGCAGCCACTGTTCAGATAGAAGAAGCAGGTGTTGATTCAAGTGCATGCTTGTCTCCCGTTCATAAAAAAGATGATCATCTGATCGAACAACAGGACGACGAAAATGTTCCGCACCCTGAAGAAATTCAGATTGTTGTTCAGGAGGACAGATCTGCTGAAGAAGTTCAGATGAAGACCTCTGTTTCATCAGACAAGGCCAAAGAAACTTCAGACGAAACCCCTTCTCAAATTCAGGGGGAGGTTAGTCTTAAGAAGGTCTTTGCCCTGATCAAAGAAACAACCCAGCCAGAAGCTCAGAATCAGCCATCTTCTGCAAGTACACTCCATCCAGCTACAAACTTAGATGCCATTTTGAAGGAGCTGATGGAAACAAAATCTTTTCACGAGAAGATTCAGAAGGAAATTGATCTCTTCAAGGCTGAGATGATTCAGAGGATTGATCTGTTGGAACAGAAGGTTGACAAGAGGATGAACAAATTTGAAGCAATGCTTGACAAGTACTGTCGCCTTTTTTGTGCTGAAATAGCAGGTTTCTCTTCTTACACTTTGGTCCGAGATGAAAGAAGCAGTAAAATTGCACCACCAGTCGACCCTGTCAAGGATTATGAGGTTCTCGTTGGTCCATGGGAAAAACCTGCAGAATCCTCCAAGAAGACAGACAAAAAGCAGACTGATATTCCATCTTCTTCCCCCCCAAAACCATCCAAGTCTGTTTAAAACTTTGTTTTTAAAACTGATCGTTTCTGTGTTATGGTTTGAATATGTATGAAACTCGCTTGTTATCCTTATTATTCCTCTTTCTGCTTGCATAGTTATCTTTTTGTTGATGACAAAAAGGGGGAGAAGTTTATTTGCAGGGTGAACAACACATTGTATGGTGAACAGAAGGACTTTTGTATTTGCATATTGTGCAGATGGACAAAGAACATTTGTCTCATGCGCAAAGACATACGCAAACCAAGCAAACCGATTCATTTCGTCTTTTATCAAAGAACCATACTGTCTCTCACATTATCTTTCGTTACAACATTTTTTTAATAATGCTTATATTGAGGAAGTTTTGTCATCATCAAAAAAGGGGGAGATTGTTGAAGAAGTTTGTCTCTCTGAATGTTTTGACTCTGACAAAACTTTCCTTTTCTATTCAAGAATTAAGTTAACACATTGAAATCGCTTTTGCAGAGATGAGTTTGTGAAAAGAAGCTCATATAGATCCAGATCTGATGTTCAGACTCAAGAGAGAGATGTCATGTATCTACTTCTAAGTCTGTAGAAGTAAAGGTGTTCAGATGAAAGAGGAATTGTCTCTGAAGGATGAGCGTTGTCTCTGAAGCTTTCGGATGAAGAAGAGTTCCGTTTAAAAACTTCAAGGAAGCTGCATCTGTATACCTATGGGCTAGAAGATTTATGTGACTCATCAGTAAGGATCCTCCAGAAGCAAAAGTCGTTACCTAATTCTGAAATGAATCAGAGGAACTTCAGTTGTAAACTGACTCTGAAGTATGTTCAGACACAATTTCAGACTCAGTCTTATAAGAGACTCTGAAGACTCACGTATGGCAGGTTTCCGAGACGGCTAGGATATCTATGGAAGTTTGTATGATTTGATTGACTGGATTCTTGTCTCATCAAATCAGGAGAATATCTACAGTTGGATGACACCTTCCATATACAAAGAATATTGAAGATTGGATTGACTCTACTTATGGAAAGCTGAAGTCTCAGTTGTATGGCGACTGACTCTGAAGCGTTCAGACTCTGTTACAACGGCTAGAAGATCTTCTCTGATACAGTCTCCGTTAATCAAGGTTGATGACGATCAATCAATGATTGAGGAGCGATCCTTGGGACACCTTGACCAACGGCTAGTTCAAGGTTAGAGGAGTATAAAAGAGGATCAACGAAGACGATTGGGCAGTGTGACGAACCAAAAAATTCCAAAGCTTTGAGCGATTCAAACTTGCGATTATTCTTTTGTACACGAGAGACACCACTTACATGTGTTGAGAGGCTATTGTGTTGTTCGTGTGAGAAGCATACAGATACTTGTAATCCTCAATTATATATAGTGGAAATCAGCCTATCGGCTGTCAGCGTGGGAGAGTGGACGTAGGCTTGACATAAGCCGAACCACTATAACTGTTGTGTGCAAGTTTCTCTATCTCATAACTCTGATCTTTGTGTTTTGCACGCCAGCCTTAGCATTCAGAATCTGCTTGCTCAGAAGTTGCATATTTGCATTCAGATTCATAATTTGCTCACAATTAGAATCTCTAATTTCACTTGTTCAGAATCACTTGTTCAGATTTTGATTCTGCATACATTTTGATTTGATTATTAATTCCGCATCATATTATTAAAATCTCTTTAAATCACCTATTCACCCCCCTCTAGGTGATATTGCTAGATTCAACATAATTAACTTGGATAAATTCATCTGAATGTAATATACATCCCATATTAGTGCTATCAAAAAAATGACATGTTGCTACATATAATCAGCAGAATAGATTTTGGCAGTTTTTGTGACTTAAAAGCTATTAGTAATTATTGTTGAATGTTTAATTTATTAGATGGATGAGACGAGTGCTTCAAGTACTATGGAAAAAAAAGAAGAGGAGATCTACGGTGTGGGAACACTTCAAACATGTTCTTGATAAAGAAAAGGCTGAATGTTTTTATTGTGGAGCTAGTAGTTAGGGGAACAATTTGATGCAATGTCACTTGTCAAGATGTAAGGAATACCCATATTCGATAAAAGGCAAAGAAGTGCCTTAGGTCAATTTGGTAGGGTTGGTAGTTCATTTGGTCCTTGAAAATTTGACCTAGATGTTAGTCGAAGGGACCTAGCAAACGTGTTTATTATTGGTGAGTGCCCTTTCAAGTTCATAGAAAATGAGGGATTTCATATATTTTTGCATAGACTCCAACCGAAGTTTGTAATCCCAAGTCATAACACATTGAGGCATGACTGTTACAAGTTGTACTTGGAAGAGAAAAGTAAATTGAGAAAATATTTCTCCGAGACATCTCCAAGAGTCCATCTTATGACCAACACATGGACGTCTTGCTATAATTTGAGTTATATGTGTCTCACTACTCATTTCATTGATGCAATTGGAAGTTGCAAAAGAAAATATTAAATTTTTGTCAAATCTCAGGTCATACTGCCAGATTACAGGAAAATCGATTGAGAAATGCTTGATTGAGTGGGGAGATTCAAAATGTACTTTCTATCACCATGGACAATGCAAGCTCAAATAACTTAGGGATTGAACATTTAAGAAACAAACTTAGCTCTTGGAACTGTCTAGTGTTGAGAGGGGTGTTACTTGTGTTGTGCTCATATATTGAGTTTGATTGTGAGAGAGGGGTTGAAAGATGTCAATAATTCCATCGTTAGAATACGTTCAGTTGTGCTTTTTGTGAGGTCTTCTCCTAGGAGATTGAGATGGTTTAAGGATTGTATTGAGTTTGAGAATATTGAGTCCAAGAGTCTTGTATGTTTGGATGTGGAGACTCATTGAAACATACATGATGTTGGAAGCAGCTCTAAAATTTCAAACAGCTTTTAGCTCATTGTCATTTTGAGATCACAAATTTGCCCAAGACCTTTCCAAGGTGAAAGGTTTGCCCACTAGTGATGATTGGAAGTATACCCGTAATTTTCTTCCTTTCCTAAAGTTGTTTTATGATAAGACTTTAAAAGTTTTGTTATGTCACTAGTAATGATATGGGGAAGAATTATATGGGATCCATAGAATTATTGACAAGTATTGCCAGAATGAGGACTTGAGTTTATAGGAAATGGCTAAGAGAATAAAGTTCAAGTTCAATAAGTATTTTGGCAATGTGAACAACGACAATCTCACGTTGTTCCTTGCTTGCATACTTGACTCGCAACATAAGTGGGGATATGTGAAGTGGATGATTAATGATGTGTATGAAAGTAAGGATGCAACAACTTTACGAGATAGAGTATTCACATCTCTAACATCATTGTTCAAGCAATACCACACTAGTGTATGTCTCCAAAACATCTCAAGGCAAAAGAGCACAAGGATGGTAAGCAAGTGGACGTCTCCTATGGTGGATGCTGATTTTATGACTGCAAAGTATCTTAGCCAAACCGGACAAAAATATTTGGAAGAAAAATCTGAATTGGACCTATATTTGGAGGAAAGATGTGAACGATATAGTGGTACCTTTGATATCTTAAATTGGTGGAAAGAAGTTCTTCAAGATATCCTATCATCTCTTCCATTGCTCGAGATATCTTGGCCATGCTTGTCTCAACTGTAGCATCAAAGGCCGCATTTAGCAGAGGAGGTTGTGTGCTTGATGTGTTTCGTAATTCCTTGACCCTAGCATAGTTGAGGCTCTTCATAGTTGAGGCTCTTTTACGACGACATATTCCCATGGATGAGAGGCTGGTAGCTCAGAAACAGGTACAGAGAAAAGGTATTTTTTGGGATCTATCATTTTCACGGTCAACAAAAGATTTGCACTTTCAACTCTTAAGTACAACATCCTGCATAAATACCCTGAGAAGGTATTTTTTTTTATGCAGGATGTTGTACTTAAGAGTTGAAAGTGCAAATCTTTTGTTGACCGTGAAAATGATAGATCCCAAAAATACCTTTTCTCTGTACCTGTTTCTGAGCTACCAGCCTCCTCATCCATGGGAATATGTCGTCGTAAAAGAGCCTCAACTATGAAGAGCCTCAACTATGCTAGGGTCAAGGAATTACGAAACACATCAAGCACACAACCTCCTCTGCTAAATGCGGCCTTTGATGCTACAGTTGAGACAAGCATGGCCAAGATATCTCGAGCAATGGAAGAGATGATAGGATATCTTGAAGAACTTCTTTCCACCAATTTAAGATATCAAAGGTACCACTATATCGTTCACATCTTTCCTCCAAATATAGGTCCAATTCAGATTTTTCTTCCAAATATTTTTGTCCGGTTTGGCTAAGATACTTTGCAGTCATAAAATCAGCATCCACCATAGGAGACGTCCACTTGCTTACCATCCTTGTGCTCTTTTGCCTTGAGATGTTTTGGAGACATACACTAGTGTGGTATTGCTCGAACAATGATGTTAGAGATGTGAATACTCTATCTCGTAAAGTTGTCGCATCCTTACTTTCATACACATCATTAATCATCCACTTCACATATCCCCACTTATGTTGCGAGTCAAGTATGCAAGCAATGAACAACGTGAGATTGATGTTGTTCACATTGCCAAAATACTTATTAAACTTGAACTTTATTCTCTTAGCCATTTCCTGTAAACTCAAGTCCTCATTCTGACAATACTTGTCAATAATTCTATGGATCCCATACAATTCTTCCCCATATCATTACTAGTGACATGACAAAACTTTAAAGTCTTATCATAAAACAACTTTAGGAAAGGAAGAAAATTACGGGTATACTTCCAATCATCACTAGTGGGTAAACCTTTCACCTTGGAAAGGTCTTGGGCAAATTTGTGATCTCAAAATGCCAATGAGCTAAAAGCTGTTTGAAATTTTAGAGCTGCTTCCAACATCATGTATGTTTCAATGAGTCTCCACATCCAAACATACAAGACTTTTGGACTCAATATTCTCAAACTCAATGCAATCTTTAAACCGTCTCAATCTCCCAGGAGAAGACCTCACATAACGCACAGCTGAGCGTATTCTAACAATGGAATCATTCATGTCTTTCAACCCATCTCTCACAATCAAACTCAGTATATGAGCACAACACCTCACATGAAGTAACTCACCTCTCAATACAAGAGAGTTCCAAGAGTTAAGTTTGTTTCTTAAATGTTCAATCCCAACGTCATTTGAGCTCGCATTGTCCACAGTGATAGAAAATACATTTTGAATCCCCACTCAATCAAGCATTTCTCAATCGATTTTCCTATAATCTTGGCAGAATGACCCGAGATTTGACAAAAATTTAATATTTTCTTTTGCAACTTCCAATCGGCATCAATGAAATGAGCAGTGAGACACATATAACTCAAATTCTGACACGACGTCCATGTGTCGGTCGTAAGACAGACTCTTGGAGATTTCTCAGAGAAATATTTCCTCAATTTACTTTTTTCTTCCAAGTACAACTTGTAACAGTCATGTCTCAATGTGTTACGACTCGGGATTACAAACTTCGGCTGGAGTCTATGTAAAAATATATGAAATCCCTCGTTTTCTACAAACTTGAAAGGGCACTCACCAATAATAAACATGGCTGCTAGGTCCCTTCGACTAACATCTTGGTCAAATTTCCAAGGACCAGATGAACTACCAACCCCACCAAATTGACCCATGGTACTTCTTTGCCTTTTATCAACATTTGCATAAGGGTATTCCTTACATCTTGACAAGTGACGAAGCATTGAACTGGTGCCCTGACCACTAGCACAACCTATATTAGCCCCACAATACAAACATTCAGCCTTTTCTTTATTAGGAATCTGTTTGAAGTGTTCCCACACAGTAGATCTCCTCTTTTTGTCCGTGGTACTTGAAGAACTCATTTCAGACATCTAACAAATTAAACATTCAACATTAATTACTAAAAGCTCTCAAGGCACAAACAACTAGTGAAACAATGCTGCCATAAAATTTTCCAGCAACCATTACACCATACTAGGATAAAGCACAAAGGGGAAATCCAAATAATAAAAGCTCTCAAGGCACAAACAACTAGTGAAACAATGCTGCCATAAAATTTTCCAGCAACCATCACACCATACTAGGATAAAGCACAAAGGGAAATCCAAATAATAACATACTATTGGAGGAATTAATGACTGCAAATGAAAATTGCCTTCATCAAAGATTGGGAGGCTTGGAAAGGGGAGTCTACCTTGGTATGAAACCCAACTATTGGAGGGAAACAGAAGTGCTCACATACTCCCACACATTCGTAAATTGATAGATTATTTTGGGGAACATATAATTAGGAATATCCCATCTATCAAAATTAACAGCCAACAGGCTCTGAGAATAGGATCACTCACTTCCACATGGACCAATTGAGAGTTCACAATATATCAACAATAGCTACACCCATGTCTTAAGCAGAAATTATCTGATTCAAATTGCAATCTAACATTTGTCAGGTTCTTCAGTCAAGGAACTTTAAGTGTGAAGGCACCAAGTTTTTTCCTTATTCTACATTTACAAGATGCCATTAAATAAGAAACAGAAGTAACTTACAAGTTAATTGCCAGTATTAACAGTTCCCAATTACTTCAGAAATTTGAAAGATCAAATAGTTGAAATGATACTCACAATTTTTGCACATCAGACAACTTCTCTCTTCTAGAATCTCTACGTCAGCCATTTCTATACTCCAGTCTTAACTATCTCATATTGCCGACGATTAAGTCTGGAAATAAATATGGGGGGAGGTATTCTGTTATCTAAGGTTCAATACATATATGCACAAGTTGTACTGTAATCTATAATGCGTAATGTGCTCTTGAGAACACAAAGGGCATTTTTGCTCTCTTGTGATTTGTTCAGTGAGCTTGTCACGTGGTAAATATCAGCTCTTCAGAATCCAACCAAGGGCCTTATAACTATAAGGGCTGACATGTGTTGGCAGCTTTGTGAAAGAAAGTTGGAAGCTTTAGAAAGACAACTGCACTGGATGCTACCTTGAGTAGCATTGTAATCTGTCATTCACTCAAATTCAAGGCACAAACAACTAGTGAAATTACCTCGTCCATTAAGAATACGAGGATTGAAACCCTCCGAAGACGAATAGATTGAACTTCTCGAGGAGTCGCTGAAAAATACAATCATTGAACAAATGATGACGAAATCGAATCGAAAAAGAGTTGAATTCCTCAATTCTAATCGAGGACTCGGAGCAAGAAAGCAAAACAAGAGAGCGAATGGGACCATACCTGCGAAGAAGATGAAGAAGAAGATGTGTCGTCAAAAGGAAGACAGGGATCTCGTCGTTGTATGGCTAAGAGAAGAAGTGGGTGAAGCCGGAGCGATCTTGTCGTCGACGTCACACTTGCTCTCACAGTCCGATCTGAGCGATGTCCATTCTATTCTCTCTCGATCTACGGATCTAGGGTTTCGGGAGTGTGGGAGATGGAGAGTGAGACTGACGAATGAGTGTTGTGGACGCCTGGACAGGAGTGACTGGACTCTCTTTTAATTTTCCAAGGGGTCAGCGGCACCGGCCCTTTTGCGAAATGACACCGGCACCGGCCCATACGTGAAATGGCACCGGCCCTTTTGCGAAATGGCACCGGCCCTTAAGCGAACAGTACCAAGGCCCGACCCGAAAAACTCTAAATTTAAGGGTCGGGTCGGTCTGGGTCGGGTCGGGTCGGGCCAGCGCGGGCCTTTTTGACACCCCTACCTGTGAGCTAGACGCTCTAGAACCTCTTCCTCTTCTACCTTTACTGCTCATACTTCTAAAACCTTTTCACTAGGATCTACTATAATTCCACCAAGGAACAAGACTCAGTTCAATGCACGAGCTTTACTAATCTAAGCAGTAGGTCAAACAGCCATATAACGATAGCAATACAAGCTAACTAGCATAGTAATTTCACTTAACAGCTACTTGTGCCGAACAACATTATGCAAAACATCTCTAACCAAACCAAAGTTCATAGTCTCTCTATCTATCTACCCAATAAACATCACCCTTGTCACTCAAAACCTCGAACTAAACTGGATCAAGCTGACCTTGCTCTAATACCACTTCGGACGAAGATGTCACACCCTGATCTCACGAGTCTCACGACATTCCTATCATATCTATACGATCGAATGGTTAATGAAAACGACGGCCCAAGAAACTCGCCGTAACCAAACGACCTCAGAGTTCTTTAGGCAACGGAAACGAGTTTCTTCAATCCATTGTATACAAAAAGGGATAGACAGAGAGACAAATTAAACCTTTACAGCAAGTCAAGCCTTATATTATATCTCATATACAAAATTCACATACAACTAATAGGATGACGTCGCCTATACACAAATCAAAACTTCAGTCACCTTACTTCATACATCCAAGCTCTATACATGTGGGGTTGCCACTACCTTCTTCCCACATTTGTCCATGCGGTACTCTTGTATCTTATGTACATTCTTCCATCTAGTCACAAAATCACTGAGTCGCAGTCTCGACTTCCTTCGGGATCCCCTACCTTATCGGTGTTGCATTCATTGTGGGGGTCGAGGTTCTGAAAGTAGGGAAATTAACTATGAGAACAAATCTCAGCAAGCTAACCTCTAATCCCCTCCTCAAGATGCCAAACAAACCCAGATCAAACTCTCAGATCTCAACTCAGGCACTCAAAATCACTAGGCCAAATTCGATTACCTTAAAGCAGTTCAAATTTAGAAAACTCGCTACAGAGTGGCCAAGGATGTAAATCGTTTATAACATGTCCAATCCGGGACCACATAAAATCCAGATAACACAAAAGTAACCGACTAGTTAATGGCTCAATAATGGCAATTAAAATTTCATTTAAAAATACGTCCAATCTAGGACGATCATAGTAATCATTCATGCATGCACGCTCAATCTTGAGCCTAGGCTTGAAAGCTAATTTGACCCGCGTCATGTAGGCACATCAGGTCCGACCCGCGTCGTAGACGCCTCAAGTCTGCGCCTCAACCTGCGTATGGGACGTCTCAAGTTGGCACCTTATCGCTCCAGCTACCCCGTGCCAAACGCCTCAGGGCGCACCGTGCCTCCACCCGTGCCATATAAGCACCTCAGGTTGGCACACTTATCTCTCCAATTTCCCGTGTTGTATAGGCACCTCAGGGCCATCCTCCATAGCTACATTTTACGCCAATGGCTACATATTACACTGATTCACAATGATATGCAATCACACATGTAAAAACCGTCGCACTCGCCTTTTAGGTAATAAAAAGAATCAAATTCATTTGGGAAAAATTATCGGCTAAGTACGTTAAGCCACCTTTAAAAACACGTTCCCAAATATTTCGATTCACATGGCCGACACTATGGCGGAACCAATCAATTTGTTTCACGTACATAACTTTATTAAAAATGCTCGATTTCTCATATGGAGCCCAAAATGACCAAATAACTAATTTCAAGTGTTCAATATCCTCAAATATTATTTTGAATACGAACACGGGCCCCCAAATATTTGAAATAGTAATATAAAATATTGCTCGGGTCTGGTTTTGCGTAAAATGCTCCAAAAACCCATTCTTCGGTACTCGATCCACACGAGACTCAAAAAAATTGTCATTTTCAAACCAAAATCAAATTGGACAGCACATGAACAGTGTTCGTGGGTCATGAACAGTGACTTCCAAAACACTACTTGGCTCGTTTTTGAATAAAAGTCCCCAAAAATCCAATTTTTCGATACCCGAACCTCGCGGGACCCACATCAACCATCTCAAACAGCCTTATTTAAACATGAACAACAATATTTCACCAATCCACAACATATTCACAGCCCACAAAAATTAATTTGCTCAAAATACGCCGATTACAGTAAATTTTTCTAAATTGATTTACCACAAATCGGTCCCTAGAGCTAATCTATGGCAAGCCTAACATCATGAATGAAGTCTAGAGGTTTAAATTATCTAAAAAAAGTTAAAACAGGGCTGAGAATGTGGCTGAGAAGCGGCGGTGCACGGCGGCGACAACGACGACAACGGATTCCGATGGGTTAGTCCAAACCGGGGCTAATCGAGGGCTAAATCGAGGACAAATCGAGCTTGAAAACAAGATTATGATATGAATATGGGTTCTAGAGGCAGCCAAGATTGATATATATCAACGGGAACCAAAATCAAAATCTGGAAATTTGAGATAGATTCGTCGACCGAAATGGCAAAGCAGATTCGAAAGGCCAAACGACCTCGAATCGAAGTGATTCAAAATTCTGTGAACTCACCTCAGATAGGACTATCACATATCGAAAAATCACAAAAATCCAACGGTGGAATTTCCGTCAGCGTCCAGTTGAAGTTAGAGGCAGAAATCTGGAGCTATCAGAGAGAGAGAGAGAGAGAGAGAGAGAGAGAGAGAGAGAGAGATCCAAGATCAAGAGAGAGAAAAGGGAGTGAGAATGTTTTGATGAGAGAGAGAAAAAGAGAAGAGAGAGAGTAGATATTATCCCTAGGGTTAATTATTAAAATTACTATTCATCGAAAGCGACTTAAAGCTGAACGAATTGACTGATCGTCAGACTATTAATGAATTTTTGGACTGATAGGGGATTGGGCCTTAATAATTTCAGTTAAACTAGTTAAATTGATGAAAAAGATGACCGATGAGACATTTCTCGGATATCGTGAGATTTCAGGACCGGTAGAGGCTCAATCGATGCTGATTTAGCTCAACAGTGATCGAAAAAGACTCAGAATTTCATCGTAAAATTTTTCTAGCTTTTCTAAAAATATTCCTACCCTCATTCCACGGATTCTAGCTCAAACTGGGGGCACGGTAGAAATTTTCAATTTTGCCCTTTTTCACTTGGCATTCCGAGACCAATCTGCCCATTTCACGCCTTTCTAGACAATGTCCAAATTCACAACTGTGACACTCATGAGAGTCAATTTTCCTATTTTGAAACTCAATTCGTGGCATTATCATAAGATTGCAACTTTAAATAAATTTTCAAATTAATCCATGGCAAGCCTAACATCATGAGTGAAGTCTAGAGGTTTAACTTACCTAAACAAAGTTGAAACAGGGTTAAGGATGTGGTTGAGAAGCGGCGGTGACCGGCGGTGCACGGCGGCGACAACGACGACGACGGATTCCAGTGGATTAGTCCAAACCAGGGTTGATCAAGGGCTAAAACGAGGCTAAATCAAGCTAGAAAATAATATTATGAAATGAATATGGGTTCTAAGGGCAGCCGAGATTGATATATATCAACGGAAACCAAAATAAAAAATTTGGAAATGTGAGATAGATTCATCGACCGAAATGGCAAAGCAGATTCGAAAGGCCAAATGACCTCGGATCAAAGTGATTCAAAGTTCTGTGAACTCTCCTCGGATAGGACTATTACATATCCTAAAATCACAAAAATCCAACGGTCGGATTTCCGTCGGCAGCCAGTTGAAGTCGAAGGTGGAAATCTAAAGCCAGCAGAGAGAGAGAGATCCGAGATCAAGAGAGAGAAAAGGGAGTGAGAATGTTCTGGTGAGAGAGAGAAAAAGAGAATAGAGAGATTAGATATCATCCCTAGGGTTAATTATTAAAATTACTATTTATCGAAAGCGACTTAAAGCTGAACGAATTGATTGATCGTCAGACTATCAGTGAATTTTTGGACTGATAGGGGATTTGGCCTTAATAATTTCGATCAAACTAGTCAAATTGGTCAAAAAGATGACTGATGAGACATTTCTCGGAAATCGTGAAATTTCAAGACCGGTAGAGGCTTAATCAGTGTTGATTTGGCTCAACCGTGATCGGAAAAGACTCAGAATTTCGTCATAAACTTTTTCTAGCCTTTCTAAAAATATTCCCACCCTCATTCCATGGATTCTAGCTCAAACCGGGGGTAAGGTAGAAATTTTCAATTTTGCCCTTTTTCACTTGGCATTCCGAGACCAATCTGCCCATTTCACGCCTTTCTAGGTAACGTCCAAATTCACAACTGTGATACTTATGAGAGTCAATTGTCCTATTTCAAAACTCAATTCGTGGCATCATCATAAGATGGCAACTTTAAATAAATTTTCAAACTAACGGGTGGCTTTTAGGAGTCACGCGTATCGACCATTTGGTTTACGTGCTTATATTCCTAGCTAGCCTTTCCCTTTCGGTTAGTTTTCCCGAAGTGATCAGTTTCGAGTAAGATCCATTTATAGGGCCTCTATGAAATAACCATTCAAGAGTACTCCATGAGTGTGACCATGGATCAGAAGATTCCACCAAGGGATTTTCTTTTCCTTTCTTCACATAAAGAGCTGAGTGGACACTAATGGTTGAAAACCTGCAGGAGAAATATTAAGACTTGAGGGAGAAATTTGAACCAATTCCAAAAAAAGAAAAGAAAAGGACCATGAGAAAGATGTTAGAATATGTATCAAATTTAAGTTTGAAGTGAACATCTGAATTGTGAAAATTAAAGAAAATTTAGACCTTTGGATATTTTGCAAATGTCCAAGAATTGTTTCTTTGTTGGCATTGGTGTTTTATATTTCCATGTGGAACTCCAAAACTAGAAGTACCGTGAAAAGAAAATACATTATTAATTATGTTAGAGAAAGAAGATGAAGCAAAATAGTCCACATTGGATTCACTTTCGTAATGCGAGCCAAGGTCACGATAAAAACAAAAGGGAAGTCCAGGTGTTGACCGAATATATAGATTTCTTAAAGCCACGGAATTCGGCCACTGAATGTTCTAATTAGAAATATATACAATATTTCTTCGACTTGGCCGTGAGTTGTAGATTGAAGCGCTGTTTTGTTGATTGCTTGGCAAAGGGTTTATTTCGTGGAATTACATTAAGTATTCGAGCATCAAAGCCAATTAAATCTTGTCGTAAGATTTGCATATTAATTCTTTTGTGAGATTAAGAGATTATTTCGTGAGGAATTGCGAGCCTAAACACTTATGAGTTATTTGCAATAATTGTGGCTAGAAAACACTAAAAAAGTGTTTGAGTGACTCAAGTGTGATTTGTTATCTCTGAATTGTATCTTGAACTATAGTGGAATTTATTACTGCTCTTTCCACGGACGTAGATCTCCATGATTGATCTATGTACATCTAGTGTCTGATTTATTTTCTTATTCTATTTATTTATTATCTTATTGTTTGTTCCGCGTAACAATTAGTATTAGAGCTGATGGTTGATTGGTGACCCATACCCAATCTATTCTAATGTTTGACAAAGATCTCAAAAAAGAAATCTCATAATCGAGAAGAAACCATGGATAGTTGGTTGGGTAACGCAAGTCTAGAGAGAATAGACCATGGACAGTTGGTTTGGTGACGCAAGATAGAGTCTATAGGTGATGCAATACCAAGTTATCAGTTGATGTCGATTGGTTGCGATGCGTAGTTGTGGGTGCATTGCAATGACTTGATTTAAGTGGAGACGAGTTGGTGCGGGAGGATACTTGAATTAAGGGAGAGTAAAATCTAACACTAGAGCTCACATGTGAGGGGATTGTTAGAATATACGTATTGTTATGTTAGAAAGTCTCACATTGAAAAATTAATGTGGTGTTTAGCAAATAATACTAATCTAAGTTGACCCATATCTCCATTAGCTTAAGCTTTGAGTAAAGGATGGGTCCAACTAGATATGTTGATATGATTAGACTTGAGCTCAATCTTACGATCTCCACTAATGAAGGTATTAGATTTTGTGTGGCACACTCATAACAAATTGTTATCAAATGCGTGGTTTGGCTATAGTTGAAGAGAATCGATGGCGACAGAAGAACTTAAAGTAAAAATGCGATAGATCCGAAGGGAAGTGTTGGGGGCTAAATGCAACTAATGGGGCAATTGTTGTTTCGAAACTTATCAAGTGACAAGTGGAAAACAGTAGGTGATAATGAAAAATATTGTGAGACAATGTTTCACCACAATAGTATCTGAGAGTGTCAAATAAGAACATAATGCACTATGAAAAGAAATCACACCCCAGAATTGTCGTACCCCTCCCGAAGATTCTCTGATCCCGAAGGAGCTATGGATTGCTCAAGGCCCATATGGATCATCTGCTCAGCTCGGGCTCCTCCAAGCCCATACCAAATCCGTCAGGAAAGTTTGACTCGAGGTTCCCTTAGTGTGGTCTGGTGACATGTGAAGAAAGCGTCATGCCATCGGAGTCGCCACCACTCTTTAATGCGGGTAGACTGGAAACCCTAAATCGGCGATTTGGGAGGGATCGCTCGTCTGCGAAACCAGAGATTTAGATTCGGGACTGTTACGTCGATATGACTATTCGACGCCCCTTTCGTACTAAGTTGAGTGATTTTCCTGATCTAAAGAAGTTTATGCAGGTAAGAGTTGGGTAAGGTAGGCTCTGAAAGTCCAATGGGTTCATGCGAATGGGAGTATCATCCTATCATCACACCCCCAAAATAGCTGCCACCCAAACCATGGGAAATCTTCGAAATCAGTCAATACAAAATAAAAAGGGAATCTTCACAAAAGTCTAGGAAAAGCGTGTCAATTTTAGTTCCAGGATGGGTTCGAGGGTGTTTGGAATGGTTACGGGTCAGATTGACCAGAGAGGCAAAGTGGTCATTTTGGGAGCTTGAGGAATTCAAACATATGAATTAAGGTCAAACCGGTTGAATGTGGTTTTTTCCCTAACTTTCCGATTTTAGGAATTTCTCTGTTTTCTGAAATTTTTTGTAATTTTCTGAAATTTTAGACTTTCTAAGAATTTTCTAAGGATTTTTCCCTATTTTCGGACTTTTTTCGGACACTTTTTTTGAAACACAGGGATTAATTTTTTTTCCTATGATTTTTAGGGACTATTTCCTATTATTTTTTAGAATATATTTTCTATATTTTCTGAATTTTTAGTTCTAATCTTTTCCTATTTTTTTTAGGAATTTCTACAAGACTTTCATGAGGGTTATTTCCTATCTTTTTAGAATATTTTCTCTATTTCTTCTTGGAATTATTTCATTTTTAATTTCTAATCTTTTCTCCTAATTATTTCCAAAAAACATTTTTACTATGTTCTACACATTTTTTTAAATTTTTTCGACAGTTTCTACTATTTTTAACATCTTTTCTATTGATTTTTAATTTAATTTATTTTTTATTTCCTTTTCTTAATTCCCGGATATTTTCTAAATAAGCCAAGATTTATCATATTTTTTTATTTCTATTTTTGTATTATTTTTCACTTTTTATTTTATTTTAGCTCTTATTTTTTGCGCTATTTTTGTGTAATTTTATCTCATTTTATTTTTATTATTATTTCTTTATTATTATTTCTTTTTTAATTTAATTCATATCAGCACCTAAACCAGGCGTCAAGACTTTTCAACTTTCTAGGATTTTTTTTAAATTTTCCGTTAGTTTTCCATTTTTTATTATTTATTTATTATTTTTATACTTATTAATTGCTCCGAGCCGTGTCGGGTTGACCCGGCCAATAAACCCGGGCTCGAACCTAAAAACCCTAAAATTGAACGACGTCGTTTGGGATTTCGTTGTCATATGTTTTTTTTTTGTGATGATTTACAGTTTTTATTCTTATTTATTTGATTTCTGCTTTTTTTTATTTTTTGCTGATTATTACATTGGGTATACGGACCCGGGTCTGCATAGACCCGGCCCACCAACCCAGCCACCAATACCCACTATTTCGAAACAACCTATGCAACTCACGGACGTAGTTTTGTGACCAAGGTTTCTTTTTAATTTTTAAACTTTTTTTCCGGAATTTTATTCTATTTTTTTATCCAGATTTAATCCTACCGGCCCAGACTACGTCACGTGTTACTATCCTGACGACCATCTTCATACTTAACCTACGGCCGAATTGAACCCTAACTAATCCTGACCGTT
>JAGVVM010000773.1:0-33500 GCA_019149425.1 Psidium friedrichsthalianum | reverse complement strand
AATAGGGAGTGACTGCTGAAATTACCCGAATGACTCCATCCTTTATGAGCAACGCTGAAACATTTTTTTTTTATTATTTTTTTTTAATTATTTTTTTTTTTATATTTTTCGAAAAGCGCCGCAGCTAAGAGATTGAAGGCGTCGGAATCGCCGATTCCATTCTAGCCCTAAAAGCCCATCCATCCTTTGCGCGAAACATTTAAGGGTAAGGAAAGGGTTAAATAATTAAATTCTGCCCTCCATCCACTCCCTTTGAATTTTTAGGGTCTGTTTGGTACGTTTCTGTTCCCAAAAAGTTGATTCTGATTAAAAACACTTTTTTTTATTCTGTTCTTTTAGAGAATCAGAATGCGTTCGGTAACTACATAAAATTTTTGATTTTGTCCAAAAGTAATCCTAAAAAATTGATCCTAAAAAAGTGTCGTGGGAAGAGGCTGAGAAGTCCATCTTTGAAAAGTGATCCTAAAAAAGTGTTCTTTTTTTGAGAAACAACTTTTTTTGGTTTCTGATTTTTGTTCCAAAAGTGTTCCCGGGAGAGCAGAATCAGAAACAGAATTATTTGGCGTTACCAAACATATTTCTGTTCCCGAAGTGTTCCTGGGAACAGAAACAGAGGAACAGAAACGTTACCAAACAGGCCCTTAGTTTCTTTCCCATGTCTAAAAGGCTTCCCACACTTTCTTCCTCAAAAAAGACTTAAGAAGAAATGGGGAAAAAGGGAGAAGTTAATTGGGCTCGAAGCATGTGCGACGTTCTTGGGAAGCCATCAAAACGGTCTCGAGCTTTTGTGGAGAAGCATATCATGCTTTCACCTGCCAACGTGGGATAATGGTCGGTTTATGAAGCGATTCTCATCGTTCGCTTTCCCCCTTCCTCGTCGGATGTTTTTTTGTCTTGGAGTAGAGAATTTGTCTTGGGATGTTTGATAAAAGTCGACAAAAGGCTAGTTAAAAATAGCATTCTTGAATATGAATAAGAAGATTGACAGCGTTTAGATTTTTTCATTTGTCAACTCGTGCTAGGCTGAAATTGATTAGCTCTGGTGAGAAATTGAGAGTTTTTAAACAATTCAATGAAGCTTGGTTGTCTCTATAAAAGAGACGATGAACAGTGCCCTGGGTTGAAGATGATGAACAGTGCCTTCGAGAGGGTCTTGGCGAAACAAAGGAAAAAAATAGAAATGAAAAAAAAGAAAAGAAAAAAGGAAAGCAAAAAAGGAAATAGCAAAAATACTTTTGGTCAGACCCTCTTTTAAAACAAAAAGGGCACTTCAGGCACTTATTTAAAACGTGGTTTACTTCAAATCTTTATTTGAGAAAATGAGAAGACTTCATGCCTTTATTTAGAATTTTCTCCATTTTAAATCAATGAGGACAAATATTTTCTCAAGATTTAGTTATTTATATTTTGCTATGGAGAACTTTCTGTAACTAACAGAATCTCAGCAAATGAGGAAAGATTCAAAGTGAGATAAGGCAAAGGCATGCAAATTAAGGCAAGTCTAGGCTTTGTTTCGGGGAAATTATTTAAAAAATCTTAATTTATTGCGTATTTTTTTAAATTATAGTCCTAAATTTCTTAATTTTATCAATTAACTACTAAATCTTTTTGCTCTTTCTTCTCAACGGGAAAAAAAGGGGTTAATATCACAAAACCCCCATAAATTGGTATATCTATGACAAATTTACCTAAAACTATTTTTTGACCACCAAAAATCCTAAAATGGTAGCGTCTATGATAAATTTACCCCAAATTGATATATCTGTAAAAAATTTACCTTCTTTTAGTTTTCGTTAAATTTTATCATGTGTGTATCTAGAGTAATGAACAATTTTATTAAGAATTCAAGGAAACTACCAAGGACAAAGCACAAGAACTTAGGCGAACATCATGCATTCTGGCAACGGAATTTGGATGGTTTTAATAATTCTTTTTGAGATGCCGTGTAGAGTTTTATGTTACCTAATTCATGCGATGCTAATATTTGGGTTTTCTTTTCGGAAAAATCTCCTATCAGGTGGCTGCTCGCTACATGCTTTAAGTCTCGCATAGTCTCAAGTCTGATTCCGTTCGTCGCAGTCGCTTTTACTAACAACTTCATTGTGCATTTTCGGCAAAGAAAAACATTTAATGAATCAAGTTTGCCGATAACGGACTCTTGAGTAAAAAGCAGTCGATTGACATATATGGCCTTGCATTTTTTTGTTTTTGTTTTTGCCGCGTTCCTTCTATATATATATATATATATATATATATATATATAATGTAAGCATGATAGTTCATTAATCCCAAGAGTTCATTTGGTGTAGGCCATCCATGCATCTCGAAAAATATTAGGGTTTGTTTGGCAACGATTCTGATCCAAAAAAGTAATTCTGATTAGAATCATATTTTTCCGATTCTGTTCCATAGATAATTTTTTAGAGAATTAGAACACGTTTGATAATTGCACAAAATTTCTGTTCCCGAATTGAAACACGTTTGGTATCTGCACAAAAATTTCTATTTCTGAAAACAACCAGATGGCAAGAATTCTTCTTTTTAAAAAATTTTCATCTTCTTTTTTTAATTTTTTAATTTCCCCCATTTTTAATTTTTATTTTTAATTTTTAATTTTTTAATTTTTAATTTTTTAATTCGCCCCTTTTCTAAAATTTTTAACTTTTTTTGTTAAATTTTAAAGCTTACTTATAAATTTAATTTAAAAAATTAGTTGTTAGTAAATTTTAAAATCTAATTTTAATTTCAAAAGTCCACTTGGATTGAATCCTTTTAAAAGAACTAAGACTTTGTTCTTTTTTATGATTTTTAAAAGTGATTCGTTTTTCAAAATTAAATTTTTTAAATTTTTATTTTTCTTCAAAGCTGTTTCCAAAAACAAAAAAGAATCAGAATCATTTACGTTACCAAACACGTTTCTCATCTTTTTTATTTCAAAAATAAAATTAGAGGATCGATTCTCAAATAAACTTTTTCATCGAATTAGGGGCAATTCAACCCCTAATAAAGTACATCTGTATTACATCATCCTACGTGTGTTTTGTTGACACCTAAATTTTGATTTTTTCTTTTTTTATTCATATTACACAAAATTGAGAATTAATTCTCACTAAAAATATTTCTCCATGTATTGCATATTTATTTTTTCTACATTGCATTTTACATCAACGATGGGGAATTAAGCTTAATACGACGAGCAGCAAACCAAAGCTCACAAAGCAGAATTCGGCCAACAAGACACTAGTGGAGCAATTCAACAAAGAACGAGGAAAAGAATCAAGTTCTCCAAAGTCATATATCTCTTCTTGCCATCGTTGCTAGTTATCCACAACGCGTCAATCCAGACCTGCGGTCACGAACAATTCTGCCACTCAAGGTTAGTCTTTAACCTTATTTCGATTGGTTCTTTGCCTTGTTCAAATTCTCCTTGTAGGTTCATGGCGTCCCCTCCACTAAGTGGGCCATTGTCACGAGCTGTCCCTCCTGTCGAGCGATAAGAAAGTACTGATCTGTGCCCACAACGACGAAGACGATCAGCCGGAGTGTCTTGTGGATGTTCTCATTGAGCAAGAAGTTTCCTCGAGTTACCACTTTTCTATTGGCGTTTCCAGAAAGGCACAAGTCCACGAGCTGCTATTTTGAAGAACTAGAGAAAATTCCGTTGAAGAAGAGTCCATCAAAGTCAGACTTTGGCAAGTTCTCAAGAGATTTCATGGCGGCGATACTTGGAGGCTAACGCAAGCTCCACTTGATTAAGACTTGGCGAATTTGTCAAGCACAGTGGACGTGTCCAAGGCTCCCACCAATTTAGTTATCGGCTCTTACTTAGTGTTATATTTTGCAGTATCGTTGCTTTTTCCCAGATTTTCAAGCTGTGTGGTCTCTCTCACCACAGGGCCTCCACAATTCTTATACACAGCCGAAGACTCTCTTTTTCAGCTCTCCTCAGTGGACAACTCCAAAGCCTCCAAGGAGAAAGGGGATGTGGAGCTTGGAGAAGATTCTACAAGTGTGTTTGACGTTCTCAAGCCAAGTGGTCAATCTTCCCGCGAAGACCTCGCTCTAATCTACTTCATGCACATGTACCAACTTCCCACAATCATACGTGGACTACTACACCCATCACAT
This sequence comes from Psidium friedrichsthalianum, assembly GCA_019149425.1. Taxonomy (NCBI): domain Eukaryota; kingdom Viridiplantae; phylum Streptophyta; class Magnoliopsida; order Myrtales; family Myrtaceae; genus Psidium; species Psidium friedrichsthalianum. The sequence continues at coordinate 29,372 of JAGVVM010000773.1, read as the reverse complement.
GCAAGGAGTCAAGTTAGTAGCCAAAAGGAAGATTGATCAAATAAGAAAAGAAGGAGCTAAAAGTGTCGGCCACAAAAGGTGGAGAGATGTTCCGTTATGGGAATGGAGAAAAGAAAAAAAGTAGACGAAAGAGGCGAGCCCACTAAAAAGGTGAGGCGGCAATTCTGAATGAGAACACATGTGAATTCGCAAAGAAAAGGGGGTCTTTTTCGCTTCATCCAAGGAAAAAGGGGTCACGACAACATGTACTCGAGCAACTTCGAGTCTATAAGAGACGCACTGGCTTTTTCATGAAAAAAAGGAGAAAAAGACATTCATGCCTCCATCATCTTCCTTCCACCGATGGCCATGAGAGAGGAAAGGAAAATCAGAAGGCTTCAAAAAGAGGAGTTTGTTCGGATACGAAGAGAGGGGGTGGCAAGCAAAGAATGAAAACACATCGGCAAAAAAGGACGACAACAGGAGCTGTGGATCATGATGCCATCTTAAAGGCAATGGCATGCGCACTCAAAAAGAAAAAAAAAAAAAGAGGCCATCATGGAAAAAGGAGAAGTGGAGGAGGGCAATTGGCTTTGTCTCTAAACGACACTAAAACTACCGTGGACAAACGTCATAATATGTTGAATATCATCATAGCTTTCATCGTCGTGATAGTTGGCCTGACTTGCTTTCGAGATCTGGTCTATATAGGAGTTATATGCAAAAGCGAGGGATAGAGATTTCTCTGATTGATCAAGAACGTGAAGGAGAGCAAATTGACCGAGGCTTTATTGAAGAATGTTTTGGATATATTTGTTGAAATTGGGATGGGGCAAATGGATCGTTATGAAAGTGACTCTGAAGCATCACTGGCTTGAAGATACTGCCGCTTATTATTCTAGGAAGGCTTCAAATTGGATACTAGAAGACTCTTGTCCAGATTACGTGCTGAAGGCTGAAGAGTGTCTAAAGCGTGAGAGAGACAGGTTTCTCATTACCTGTATTCAAATAATGAGCCGAAGTTACTTGAGAAAGTTCAACATGAGTTACTGATACTGCTAGAGAAGGGAAAGTTGTTCTACTGCCAACATGTTGTGGAAGTTTATGTAGTATATGACGGTTGCTTCAGGAAGGCATCAGTTTTCATTAGTCGAGCAAGAAGACAAACCTCAATCAGGCTTGGGACCATCCTGATTGGAATGATATGCATGTGTGTCTGCATAAAAGAGAGTGCTTTGAAGGGAATCCAAAGAACGATCAGCGTGATAACTCGAGAAGTGACAGTAACATCTGTGTTGACCCACCTTCGGTCGGTCACACATTGAGCATGCTAGCATGGAAGCTGGGAAGACGTTACATCCTCCGGTTTTGCCATTTCAGCCTTTGAGACTGGTGGGTGTGGTCAAGCCATGCAGACCCCAAAAGCGAGAATGGGTTTAGAAGTCCTTGAGAGAGCTCTCGGCCGCTGAAGCACTGGCAGAAATTTTTTCAAAGAAGACGCTTCAACTAATTGCACGAGGAAGATTATTCACATTAACTTGCAAACGATGTCAGAGTGGGTGCAGCTAAAAGTCCAAGCTCAGTTGTGAGAAAAGGACCTACCCTTGGACGCCTCCAACCCATCCTCCATGCCATCGTCCATGCACCCGCTTGCTTGACTTTTTGCTCACTGTTCCAGCTGCTGTTCGGGGATAAGTTTAGCTGCTGTTTGGCATCTAATCAGAGGGGTTCTTTGCAACTATTTATGGTTTTTTTTTGCTGCCGTTACTGGAAGTTTGGGGGAGGACTGGTTGTTGGTGGAGTCTTTGAAGAAGATTCATTGGCCCACGTATCCCGATTTAGCAGAGGCGAGCTGAACTCCTTGGTAGACTGGAAGTTTACTGGAAGCCACTGGTCTGGTAGTGAAGCGGCTGCTTGAGCCTTCTAAAATGATCCGTGATACAAAAAAACGAAAAGGAGGACGATATAGAGAGGCAAGATTATCACGAGCATTTTCTGCAGTAGGTGTTAAACCTTGATCTGGTTCCCACACCCCAGGGCGTTTCAGTTCCTCATCAAAGTTCCTGAATGCAATTAGTGAACCTGACTCATGTGGCCCCGTATGAGAAAAGGTACTTGGAGAACGCTAAGCTCAAGGCTGCGGAGCAAGCTAAAGCTGAGAAGATGATGCAGGCCTAAGTTGCAGAGATCCAAAATCCTTAAGTGGTGGATAAGAACACAGAAAGCAGTTCGTCAACTTTGGGCCGCTCAGCAAGACTTGGATACTTTTCTTCTAGGGGATCTCGAGGACAGCGACGGAGGCGAGGTCAAGGAAGACGGGAAGCTCAATGTAACAGTAAAGAGGTCCAATGCTTCGGGGCCAGACATCTACTCAAGGAGGCCACACAATAAAAAACACACAGCAAAATTTGGAGAGGAAAAGGAGGAGAAGTCTCGGTCGAGATCCCTAGCGGTTCCATTGACCAAACGCCGTTTGCCTACGCTTGACGTGGTTGCAACCACGGTACCGACGATATGCCTTTCTCAAGCAAACCTTTGACCTCACTAAATTCCTAAGTCCAAATTGGACTTTCTGCTCCGCTAAGCCGAAGCCATCATCCGAGAATAGAGAAGGGGAGTTTTCGTCGACTGATTATAAAAATTCTATTTTTGTCTTTTAGCTTCTTCGGGAGTTACGCACAGGGTGTACACCTTCAATTTTCCCAATACCCATGCCCACCAACTGAGACTTGGAGAGGTCTTTACATCACTTCGGTGCTTTTTGTTTCTTCTGCGCAGGCTATCTATGGAGTTCATCAGAGAATCATAAAAAAATTGTACTTGGTAGAATTGAGAGGCCTCTCTCTCTCGGGTCTAGAAAGCTGAGGAAAAGAAGTGTTTGAGTGCTGCGCTCTTCACAGGAGGCTCCATGGTCAATAAAAAAAATGTGGATGAAACAGGGGGGAGTTCTCGTGCTTAATTCTCCCTCTTTGTTAGTCTTACTTTCATTAAATTTCATTACCTGTCATCGTTTGTGTTTTGCATATTCGAACAAGACGCACAGAGGTTGAGAATTCACGACCATGATGAGCTCGATCCAATAGCGATCTACACCCCCAACGAGCCAGAGTACGTAGCCGGTCGAGTCTACTTTCGTTGCAGCTGATTCGTACCCTCCTGTATCCCTTCAAATCAGCCATGATTTAGGACCATAATGAAGCTGTCTGCTTCCGACATTGTCGCATGAGCTATCCTCATTTGAGCACTCGACTAAACATCTTCGTTGGTGAGCCGAGCCCCGTCAAGATTTAGCCGCGATGTGCGAGTGCTGTTGTCCATAATCCATTGAAGATTCGGTTTGAAATTGGAAGGTAGATTTCACAAATTAGGGTTGCGACAACAAGTCACGAGTTCATCCTCATCGTTCGAGCCGTAATCTTGATCCACAAGGTGATACGAGATCCGAATTCGGCAATCAAATTTATCAAATCAGGTAACGATCCTAACCATTAAAATCTTCGAGAATTTTGTTGCCTAAATGAATTGATTTAAATTTCGATTATGTCATGTCGTATTCGTATGTCTTCGTATCCACATGTCGTATTCGTATGTCTTCGTATTCACATGTCGTATTCGTATTGTAATTTTCTAAATTTTTCGCTTAAAAGATTCGAACCCTAAATTACAGTAGATTCTGTCTTCTACTTGGTGGTATAAAGATATTCTGTATTTCATCTTTTGTATTTTAATTTCCACATTATCAAACCTAGAATCAGTAGGCCGAGTCACCTGTTAGAGGTCATAACACTGCTCAGAAGTCGTTAACTCACTCTCTCTTTTCAGTTTCAGGGAATTTTAATGCTTATCTTTATTTAATACTTTTTATATTACATCTTTTCATTACATTATATTATCGAACTTGTTTGTGAAATCATGAATTTCTTTGACTGTTTTTGTGATATATTTGTTACTAAAACATGTACGCATGTCGTATCCGTATGTTTATGTTCGCATGCTGTATTTGCATATCATGTTTGCATCGTACGTCATATTCGCATATGCCAAATCATCATATCATATTTGCCACATCATGTTTGCTACGTCATCTATGCTACGTCATTATTGACATGTCATGTTTTATGCCATGTCATCTTTACTATGTCATTTTATGTCATGTCATTTGAATTTTTTAGATTTTCATTTAATTTATGCCATTACATTTTAGAGTAATTTTATGCATTGCATATAGTATAACTTTTCATGCATTCATAAAAAAGAAACGAAAACTAATAAAAAATATTATGTGCGGCGCATGCTCCCTGAGCTTACTTGGTTTCTGGATGTTTAATTAATTGTTTGTGCACCCGCATGATAACCTTTGTTAGTGACTTAGGTTAAAATCGATGAATGTTACATTCTCAAATGATTTTTCATGAAATAAAATGGTACCGAAAAGGCGTTAGAGTAATTTGGCGTAACCAAGTCCCCGGACTTTGAATCTCCAGTTCATAAAAATAATTTAGTTCTCCCGTAATTTAGTTAGTTTTCTAATCGATTTACTAAGAACGATTAGTGGCGATTCCTATTAAAAATCTTCGCATATTAAATACTGAATCAAAGTTGCGATTCGTAGAACGAGGGAGAGCCGAATTAGGTTAGTTAATTTGATTAACCTGATAATCTATTAATCTGAAATTTCACCCAAATTTTTAGGTCGCGACATGTTTCTTCCCCACTTCTAAGCAACTCAAGCCTTACAGCTAAAATTCGGGTCAATGGCAACCCCAGCGAGCGTCAAATGCCCCGATTCCCAATTAGAGTCAATCTTCTCTCCAATAAATTTGACCCACCTTTCCCAATCGATTAAAGACCCAAATGAATAGGGAAAATTGCAAACCTGGTGCTAGGACGAGCATCTTCGAGCGTATTTTCCAATGATATAGCCAGTGTGCTAGCTCTAAGCATAGCTTCCCAGGTTTGCCTTTTTCCAAGATGGCGTCGGCTAATGCCCTTGGAGAAAACCGGTTATATATGGGCTTTGAAAGTGGACGTCGCTATATCCGTTCGGCAGGAAATATTAACACAAGCTACGTTGATATGTTAACTCATTCTTCCCGAAATTTCAGCTCAATCGGATCAACGAGAAGCACATCTTCCATTTTCACCGCTCTAATAACCCGCTTAATCACACCTTTTTGCACATCATTAAGCCCTTAAGAATCAACTATATCCAATCGTAATTGCACTAGAAGACTCGAGTTGAAAGTGGCAAAACTTAAGGCGTGCATGGTAACACTTCTGCTTCAAAAATTAACTTCTGGTCAGAAGTTGATTTCTGATCAGAGAAAAGTGTTTGATAACAAGACAAAATTTTTGCTTCTCAAACAGAAATTCGTTTTGTAATGATTGAAAATTTCTACTTCTGGAACATTATTAACAAAAAATATTCTACAAAAAAATTATTGATCTTAACCTAAAATGCATGTTATTTAAGAAAATTTAAATGTGAATACTAATAAATTTACGTATAATTCATCAATATTTGCATTTATGTAAAATGTGGACCAAATTATGGGAAAATTTGTATCAATGAATATGATGACCGAGCTCATATATCAACGTTAAAAGCATGGGTAGTTCTGGTGTTTCCTCTCCTATGCCTTTGGCGTGGTTTATATTATAATTGTCATAATACATGAGCCTTTTTCGTGCCTAAACCGTCTCTAGAAGCACAAATCTACAGTATTTGTATGTGCCTTGAGATTACCTAGATATTAATGAGAACTTTGGATATAAAACTATAATAATGATGAGCTTGTTTTGGAGGCAGAAAAACAAAAGGCAAAAATTGAGGTATCATCTCTTTATCTTTTCGACATAGCTTTGGTTTTCTTGAATTTTTTTATAAAAAAATGGAGGCAAAAGATCACTGGCTCCATCGGATCATAGAAACACCGGACCCATTGTTGGACTAAACTAGACAAGCGAAGAGAGAGATAGAAAATCTAAGAGTTCATGTAGATAGGAATATCTAATATATCAATCACAATCAATAAAGATAGGTGTGCAAATCAAGGAATCAGGAGCATGCGGATAAAACACATCAAATCAAATATCGCATCCCTAATGAAGCCCAAAAAATTTAGAAAAGGGGTGTTTGGAGGTTTGGAAGGAGTTGGGTCATTTGGAGATAATTTATCCAAAGGGAAAAAAATTGTCATTTTGAAAAGATTTGCAATCAAAATCATCAAAAATAAGGTTGGCCAATTGAATGTGCCTATTTCTCAATTTTCGAAATTTTCTAGAATTTTTTCTGGATTTTGGAATGATTTGCCCATATGAGGAAAATCGTCGTTTTAAGAAAGATGAGAAGTGAAAATCACAAAATATGGGTTTGACTAGTCAAATTTGACTATTTTTTATTTACCGTGATTTTTTTTTGAAATATCGGCTGGTTGGTCATATTCACATGATAAAAGTAAAGAACTTTAACATAGCTTATAATCCTAAAAAGTATCGATCAAGGAATCCACTTTGGAACAGAAAAATCTGAAGAGGTAGCTCAAATTGAGGAAGAGTGAAAAGGGTAAGGAGACACTAGTTTCAGAGTTTAAAGTAGTTTGGTCGTCTCAAATCTTACTCGTTGCAATCTCTAACCAAGGGAAATTAGTAAAGATTGCGAGCATTTATGCTAGCAGGAAATGAATAATTTAGATTAATCGATAACTTAATATTTATACAAACTATTCGTAAGAGATGACAACAAGTCCCCTTAGCAGTAGCATAAGAAGAATTATTTTGAAGGACAAGACAAAAATTCTATCACTATTAGTTTCAAAAGATATAAAATGAGACAAATCGGTTGCATGAATTGTAATTCATGTAAGTAATCGAAGATCTCGCATGAATTTTTTTCATGGGTGATATACGATGAGAGACCATAGAAAATGTGCATGATTGTAATTACACATCACGAATTGTTAATTCTGATAAACTTAAAGCACGATAATATAGCATCAATATATAGGCATATTGCCCATTATCATTAAGTTCTTTTGTTGAATTAAGCGTAAAGTACGACTAAAGAACTCTCCGAGAGCTATATAGTGTTTTGAATGGCCACAATTTCTCGTCCCTGGAAAAGCAACTTGTACTGTTCCAAAGATATTTGCCAGATCAGCTGGCCACGCGTCAATCTCCAAGACAAGAATGACCTTGTAATATGTGGAAGTGTCACATGACTTGGTGGGACTATTTTCTTAGCCTAATTAGCTTATTAAGAAACACAAGTGATTGATCCTTGGCCTGAAGTTCATAATCTGTCTGAAAGGAGGGGAAAGAACCAGGAAGCAATAAAGACCCCAAGTTCATATAAAATCTTCGAAATCCCAAACGAACCAGCCAGTCCAACAACTCACAAAATGAAAATGAGCACGGTATCGGAATTATTCATAAGAAACTGCTTAGAGCATTTACTAAGACCCATTTGTACTCACATAGTGAATATTTCAATTCTTCTTCTGGGTCAGGCTGTTCTTGTAACCCTTGCCGTTGTGTCCGCTGCCCTCGCAACCCTCGCTGAATGTGATGGTCCGGAGCCTCTCCAGGACCTCATACTCGGAGTTGCCGCTCTTGTTCCGACCCTAACAGTGGACGTCTCCTCGTGCTCGTCCTTGGAACCAACCCTCCCCGTGGACGAGCACAAGCAGATGTCCCCGCTGGAGAACGTGTGCTTGGTCCTCGCGCGCGTGTTGTTCCCGGTCTGCTTGTCGTGATGCCCGGCCCTCAAGGTCAACTCGTGGCTACTCGCCAAACGCCCTCTGTCGACTCCCAATTGCTTCTGGGATTCGTTTGGCTCCAACCCCCTCCCGGTCAGGTGAACCACCGGTAGATCATTGCCTGATCCCTCTGATTCTGAACTCATCCTGTAATTACCAAAGCTAAGATAATTAAATTGATGGAATGACATTTCTTTTATCAAAATCCAATGCACAGCATGCTGAAAAATTCGTTCACATGTCACCGATACAATAATGAGCAACCATCTAACCAAAAAAAAAAAAAAGCACAAGAATCCATATTTGGTTGAGCAAATAAAATTTTATAATAACTTAAAAGACATCCATTCTGGTTGCAGATTTTTCTGGTTAAGAGTACCTAAGCTGCATTTAGTTGAACTTTTGGGAAAAATTTTTTAGAAAAATATGAAGGACTTTTTAATAAGTTAAAAAGATTTTCGAAATACAAATGAGTTCATCAAATTGTAACTTATATGTCCATTGCAAAGCATTTTTGGGTAAAATATGTTTGGAAAAATTATTCTTGCAATGACTCTTCTTATTATTTTATCAAAAAATTGAAAATTCAAAACCTTTGCCACCGTCATCACGACCTAGATCTAGAGCCGATCTTCGGCGGAGGTCCCACGACCTCAACAGAGAAGATGATGAACAGTCAGTCATAAACGACCGCAAAAGTTGGTGAGGACATTTTTGGATTAAAAAACAAAAATTAAACCCTAGCCTTGCATCTGCCTTAAGAGCTTTCAGCTTTCTCGACACCGACTTTTGTGGAATGGGGTTTTCTAAACCATATTCCCAAACACCCATTTGGGCCGGGCTAGAAGAAAGCTGAGCTTTCAGCTTCTTCGTCACTGATCTTTGTGAATGTAGTTTCTAAAAATGTTCCAAACACTTATATTTTGGCCCAGCTTTAGGGGTCCAAAATCCATTTGGGAAAGCCTTTCCCAAAGGCAGGTTTGTTCATGGTTTGATTGACCAAATCAAGGACAAGAGGCTTTCCGTCTCCAACTATATTAAGGGTCCTTATGTTTGAAGACAACTTTTCAAGAAATTATTTTCTGACTTTTCGGTGTGGAACGTTAATTGATCTATGAAAAATGTTTTCCATGAATTGAAAACAACAGGCCCGACTTCCAACTTCTAGCAATAAGAAGAACACTCTTCCTAAACCTGCAAACAATTCGGAACTAACCATTTCCTTAAAATCAACAAATTTTCTCTATAAGGAAGCTTTCAATAAGAGAAATGCACCCAAAATTGTGTCATGGGATTAAGACCAACGAGTAAACGCAGTCACACAAGTTCATAATCATCCTCTAAAACAAACATCATAAGTCATCTGTTCAATCAATCGCCATGAAACAATGCATAAAGAAGAAAAAAAAAAGTGAGTATTGCAGACTTTGAAGTCTTAGAAGAGGCTGGGGATTGGTGAAATTTACCTGTTTCTGCCACTTCCTTCGCAAGAGAAAAATACTTCGGCTTTAGGGTTTTCGAGAGGAAATGAAGCGCCGAGACTGTGACTGACCAACTATAAAAAGAGTTTGATCACGCTTTTAAACGGCCAGAAAGTAGGTAGATAAAGGAAAGTCATTTTGAATGAAAGAGGAGGAATACTTTCCCAAGATTTAGTTTTTTCTTTAAATTTTGCTATGGAAAACTTTATGTAACTGACAAAATCCCAGAAAATGAGGAAAGATTCAAAGCGAAATAAGGCAAAGGCATGCAAATTGAGGCAAGTCTAGGCTTTGTTTCAGAGAAATTATTCAAAAAATCCTAAATGTATTACATTTTTATTATTTAGTCCAAAATTTATTAATTTTAAAAATTGTCAATTCTTATGAACACATAATTAATTTCATTTTTTTAATAGTATGAGTGAACTATATTTCAGAGTTGAAAATTAAAATACAACTTAATTATTTTGTCGATCTTGATAAAATGTCAAACAAAAAAGTTGATCAAAATATGAAAAATGTTAATTTGTTAAAAGCATGATCAAATATTAAACACATTTATATTTAGATCATATTCAAATATTAACACAGGTTAAACACATAAAGGAAAAAAAACATGATACTTCTTGTTGTTTAACTCCTGTTGTGAAAAAAGTAATTGATATCGATCGTAAATTCAATCTCATTACATGTGGATCAAACTTTTCAAAATATGCTTAAAAATTTCCCCTAAAAAAATCATATGCAAGTTTGAAAGTGCAAAATTTGTAAATGTTTCAACCTCATTTTGCAACTCATATTACAATGTGAAAAGCTCAAAAGAAAGCACAAAACAACAATGTTTAACTTTAGAAATCTCCAAATTTATTTCGAAAAATCATCACAATGTCAAAATGTGCTACATAATTAGATTGAATTTTAAGTTTCAAATTTGAAAATAAAATATTCAGTTAATTGTGTGTTCATAAGCCATTATAATTAAAAATTGATAACATTTTGTACAACTTTAATAATTGAAAAATGAGACCATAAATTAAACAGCGATAATGAGATATGTCACGCTTTTTCCACTTTTTTTTTTGACACACTCCCTAAGTTAGTGTTTTGACTAGAATACCCCTTATGGGTCGCGCCTTTATCACATCACATCCACAAAAAAATTATTAAATTCAAACGTTTACTTTAATTCTTTTTTCCATTTTCTTCCTTGTCTCTCTTCTCTCTCTTGCGTGTTTGCCATGTTCCTCCTCACTGCCTTTGCACCAACGTCCTCCACTGTGCCCCTGACCTTGAAAGCTGCATTGGCCTCGTTGTCTACTCGTTTGTCCACGTCGCTTCCCCTCCGACCTTGACTTGCTGCCCATTGAGTGGTCGAGTTCGAGCCGAGATTGATTTGCTTGGTGAAGATAGTTCAAAAATCTCACCGAGGAGAGCAACGAGAAGCAATTGGTGGCAAAGCGCAGCCACAACCACTGTAATTGTGTCAATGGTAACAACAAGAGTAGCTTCGATGACAAATTACACATATTCGAAGGCTTCGTCGAGTTGCGAACTGATAGACTTCGGATGCTCTCGAGGTAAAAATGCCATGTCCCTCAGGCTATGATTCCTCCATCTAAAAATTCATAACGGGTAAAATCATCCCTTTCCTTGCTGGTACTCTCTCTCTCTCTCTCTCTCTCTCTCTCTCTCTCTCTCTCTCTCTTAATTTCCTCAAGTTCTCAAGTTCATCATTATTGGTTGGGTCTTCGTCCTTAAAATCATTCAAATACATAGTGGGGTCGAGCGATGCCTCGTCGATTTTGTACACCTCTATGGTAGAGATAGTCTCAATGATGAAGGGATAGGCGGACAATGATGTACAGAAGCAAGCGAACGGCATAGCCAATGAAGCCTTTGGGTTGGAGGCGTGGGTAAAGAAGTTGGCTAGGAAGAAGACACAAACCCACAAAGAGAGGGAAGAGAGTGATAGGGAAGAAAAATGAAAAAGAACAAAGTAAACACAAAATGGAGCCCACAAGGGATATTATAATCAAAACACTATTAGAGAGAGTGTGTTAGTTTCGAAAGAGCATGTCAGTTAGTTAACCATAGGCATATTTTAGTTAATGACTATATAGTTGACATACCAAGTTATCGTTGCAAGCCACGAGATATTATTACGGGGAGGGATGATAAAAAATCGTGAGCTATGAAAAATTTTCTTGATTCATAGCCCCATGAGGAAATGCCAAAACATTTGACACTTCATCCATTTCAATATAAAAGATTAGTCAATCAAATAATCGATAGTAAATGAAGCGGTCGACCCAATGAGATATGGTGAAGCGATAATATGATGCACGATAAGATGATATTTTATTGGGTGTAATTTGACATTTATATTTTGAAATTGATAACTTAAAAGAGAAAATAGAAATAAAGGGAGTTATGTTTGTTAGGCTGATTTAAAAAAGAAAAAGAAACAGTAGATTGAAGAGAGAGAAGGGCATTTTGATGTGTTGATTGAAAAAAAAAGTTCCTTTTTTTTTTTGGGGGGGGGGGGTTTCGAAGAGTGGCTTAGTTAAAATGAGGTTGAAATTAGCATTGCCCAAAAAATTATATCATCTTTTGAATGGTGTATGCTCAAGATAAATAAAATCGGATATAACAAAGATATCATCCACATAAAATTACTCCATGGAAGATGTGAGATAAATGTGGATAGGATTTATAATATTCATAATACAAAGTTATTTTTAAAAAAAAAATAAAAACCTCTTACATTGATATAGTTAACATATAATATTTGAATTCTAACATAAAATGTTCAAAACAACAAAAATAGCGAAAGTTTCTTTATTTATTCTTATTTTTGAATCAAATTTCTTTCTATATTATAATATAATATTCAATATATAAGTGTTTATATTTAGTATTTATGTTTATATGTATTACATATTTTAAGCATTTTAGTATTTTAGGTATATTAGCATAGTGTCCTATTTAGTAAAATTAATTAGAGAACGATGAAAGTGGAAAAAAGAATTAAAAAACAAAAGATTTTTAAAAAGGGAGGAAAAGACAAACAAAAAAAGAAAAAAAATGAAGTAGACAAGAGTTTTGTGAGGGATTTTTACCATCTCCGTTTGTACAATTTTTAAGTTATTTACCTTGATATACCGTTTATACTAAACAATGAACGTGATAGGATGTGAAAGTATCTAACTTTATTACTGTGATTTAACGAATTATAAGTAAGATATAGTAAAGTTCATGGGTTTCATATCATATTTTATCCAATTTATCATGATTAGAAATGCAGGCAACAAAACATAGTTTTAGGAATACAGTCTCTCGTTTCCGTTGCTCAATCTTTCTTATTAATAGAATTTATTTGTAAACTCGCAAATAAAATAAAAAAACTAAAATCAGAAAGTAATTAAAAACGACAAGAAATTCGTCACTAAGAACATTTGGTCGCTATAAGTTAACGCAACAAGAATATTTTCTTTGCCATAGACAACCAACCGGCGTGAAATTGTCTTTCGTCGTATTTGGACAACCTGCGGCCACAAAATCTAGTGCGTCATCAACGGCAAACCAAATTTCGTCCCGTCGAAAAGTCAATAGCGACGATTGTGCGTACCCTCCTCAAGGCTGCCTTTCAATTTTTGCAATGTGCCCCTTGACTTTTTGAATTTGTCATCCGGGTTGGCTCCGATTAACTTTTCTCACGTATCTGACCCTGTAAATAGCTATGAAAGACAACTTAGTCGCATATCATATGTAACTATGCGAGTAAAATATAAATACAATTTGAAAAAAAATTAAAAGAAATAATAAAAATTATATGCATTAGCACCATATCAATGTTTCACTGGCCGGCATCCACGTCGTCATCATCAGGCCAAAGTTGACGGGATGGACTGAATTAATATAAAAGCAAAATGTTTAGGACTGAATTGGTAAAAAAAAAAAGGTTTTAGGACTGAATTGACATAAATGCAAAAAATTTTAGGATTGAATTGGCAAAATTTAATAGTTTGGAAATGAATTGGCAAAAGTGGGATAAGTTTAGGACTTTTTAAAGGATATTTCCTAAATACTACTAATAAATGTATTTCAATTGTATATCGACATACATCTGGCATTGCATGCTATCAAATCCTTGTTGGAGCTTTAGTCTCACGCTCTTAATTTAATATATTTCCGAGTTGTTTCTCTTACCTATTTTATGTGTACATACACGTACAAGACAAAATCGCCCTCCATTATCGTCCTGGAGCTTCGTTGGAGCCCCGAACAGAAACCGATTTCTGAAAGAACTGCAAAAATTGAAACGTGGGGAAGGCAAAAAGGAAAGGGCAGTCCATTTAATATCGAGATATCAATCACGTGTCCGCACGGATGGGGGCGCGATTATAAAGTCTGTCACCGTTCATCACGAAGAAGATAGTTCCGATCCCGACATGAACACCAATTTAATGCATGAAAATTATGTTTTTAATTGGGTATACCTAAAGGAATATGTTTGTATGACCGTTTTTTTTAATCTCATGTTAGAATTACAGGATATTGTGAGACACAAAAAATAAATAACTAAAAATTAAAAATTATTGTCGGTCCACTTCTTCGAGAATTTACGGTTTATAACATGCTATTTTCTCACCATCACCAAAATTTTTATATGCCAATAAAGTCCCATCTATAATAATGAACAATTTTACCAGGATTTTTTTTGTACTTTTGAACGATTTTACCAGGAATTGAAAAGGTAGAAAACATCCAATACGCGCTAGGGGTGAGCATGGGCTGGGTGGGTCAAGTCCAAACCTAGACCCTAAACCCAACCAATATAAAGGCAAAATATCTTGAAATAAAATTTATATAATCCTTCTCAAACATCTTTGTCTACTTATTGATTTAAATTATGAAATACAAATTAATAAAGGTAAAGTATCTTTGGATATATAATCAAATTCGATTTTAAAGGCGAACCCCTGAAATGAAACGCGCGAGGGAGTTGGCAAATGAAAGCAAGTAATGGCAACGTAATGAAGTGCACCTTTTTACTCTGAGATAAAGGTTGGAGACTGCTCGAATATGACTAGGTAGAGCGAGAAGTGGACCGAACGAGAAGAAATCGCGATCGTCGATACTTCTTGTAGTCGTTGTAGTTCAGCCTGGGGCCGTTACCATTGCTCTCGCCGAACCCGGCTGCTCTCGCCGAACCCGACGTTCCGAAACCTCTCTTCAAGTTGTTGCTCCGAATACCCGCTCTTGTGCGGTTGAGCTCCGCCTTGTGGTCATCCCTGAATCCAACGGTCCCTGTCGATCTCTCCTTGAAAAGATTGTGTGACAAGCTTCTAGACAAATATAACCAAGCATGAAAGGAATTACAATTCACAAATTTTAATTTGGGATCCGATCGACTGATAAGAAACACGCCGTCGGATTTTGGCAGCCGGAATAAAAGAATTTCCAACATTAACTTCCAATCCTTATGCAAGGATACCGAAAACTTATATCATTTAGAACAATATTAGAAAACCTCTAGCAAAGAAATTTGACGTAGAACCATTCCTTTCGCGTCCATTATAGCTTTTGTGCCTTGTGCTGATATTACGAATGACAGTGAATTGGGTTGTCTAAAGAAGGGGAAGAACTAGGAGAAAGACCACAAGTTCAGATTAAAATCTGTTCCCACTCCAAATGAAAGGCCATGCCAAAAACACAAACAAAAAATGTAAACGGTGTCCGAATTATTCATGAAAATGTCATAAGAAGCTCCGAGAGCGGGTACTGGATCCATTTGTTTTTTTTTTTGGTAAGGTAAGAATATATTAGCTAATCACAGCGCATGTACAAAAAAACCAGACACAAAACCTCGTACCTAGGGGTACACAACTGTCAGGCCCCAACCCCAGGGTCAGCCCGCACCGGAAACAACAAACCAAGAACAAACAAGGGACCACAGAGCCACCAGGAAAACAGCGGCCAAAACAAAGGGCCGAAACAGAGAACAAAGAAAAAACCAGCAACGAAGGACGAACAGCGTCAATAGGAAGAGCCCGATAGGGGTACACAACTGGATCCATTTGTTCTCACATGTTGAATACTTCAATGCTTCTTCTGGGTCAGGCTCTTGTTATGACTCTTGCCAATGCGCCCGCTGCCCTCGCCATATGTGATGGTCTGGAGCCTCTCCTGGACCTGATACTCGGAGTAGCCAACCCTTGTTCTCGACCCTGACCGTGGACGTCTCCTTGTACTCGTCCTTGTACCCGACCCTCCCCTTGGACCGCTCCTTGAACATGTCCCCATCGGAGAAAGTGTGCTTGGTGGTCGCACGGGCTTAGTCCCCGGTCCGCTTGTCCTGTTGCCTGGCCCTCGAGGTCCACTCGTAGCTACTCGCCAAACGCCTGCCGCAGAGTCCCAATTGCTTTGCGGATTCTTTTACCGGCTCCACAACCAGCTCGAACCCCTTAGGTAAATCATAGTTGAATCCCTCTGAGCCGACTCCCAATTGCTTTGTGGATCCTTTTACATGCTCCAAAACCAGCTGGAACCCGGTCGGTAAGTCACAGTCGAATTCCTCTGAACCGACTCCCAATTGCTTCGTGGATTCTTTTACCATCTCCACAACTAGCTCGAACCCGGTCAGTAAGTCATAGTCGAATCCCTCTAAACCGACTCCCAACTGCTTCGTGGATTCTTTTATGGGCTCCAAAACTAGCTCAAACCCAGTCGGTAAATCATAGTCGAATCCCTCTGAGCCAATTCCCAATTGCTTCATGGATTCTTTTACCGGCTCCACAACCAGCTCGACCCCGGTCGGTAAGTCATAGTTGAATCCTCTGAACCGACTCCCAATTGCTTCATGGATTCTTTTACGGGCTCCACAACCAGCTCGAACTCGGTCGGTAAATCAGAGTTGAATCCCTCTGAGCCAACTCCCAATTGCTTCGTGGATTCTTTTGCTAGCTCCACCAGCTCGAACCCAGTCGGTAAATCATAGTCGAATCCATCTGAGTCTGAACTAATCCTATTATTACCAAAACTAGAAAATTAAATTGATGGAATGAAATTTTTCCTTATCAAAATCAACTTTATAGCATGATAAGAAATTCTAGTGCCCTCGAATTTCTTCACATGTCATATTCAGTGATGAATAATTATCCATATTCGGTTGAGCAAATTAAATTTTATATTAACTCAAAAGGCAACCATTCTGGTTGCAGCTCTTTCGGGTTATGAAGAACGACTGTTTTCCTTAAAAATAATTTTCATGAAAAATATTTTCCTATTGTTAAGGTGATCATTCTCTAAAACATACATCATAAGTCATCAGTTCAATAAATCAAAACGAATGCATGGATACAGAAGTGAAATTATTACTGCTGTATCTGAAATCACAGAAGAGGCAGGGAATTTTGAAGAAATTTACCTGTTTCTGCGACTTGCTTCGCGAGAGAAAAAAAAATTTGGCTTTAGGGTTTTCCAGAGGAGATGAAGCGCCGTGACTGTGAGTGACCAATATGAGAGGACGAATATTTTCTGAAGATTTAGTTTTTTTAAAAAGTTTTGCTATGGAAAACTTTATGTAACCGACAAAATCTCAGAAAATGAGGAAAGATTCAAAGCGAGATAGGGTAAAGGTACACAAATTGAGGCAAGTCTAAGCTTTGTTTGGGGAGAATTGCGAGAGAAAAAAATTCTACGCCTACTATGTTATTATCAATTTAATTCTAAACTTTTAAATTTTATCGATTAAGCACTAGATTTTTTCACGTTTTTGCATTCATTTATTACTAAAACAATGAACGATTTTATTAATAATTTAAGGAAACTACTAGAACAAAACACAAGGACCACGAGCACCTCATGCATTTTTCAAGGGGATTTCAGTAGTTTTAATAATTATTTTTGAGATGACGTGTAGAGTTTTATGTTTCCTAATCTAATCAATGCGAGGCTAACCTTCAGGTTTTCCTTATGGAAAAACATCCTATCCGATGGTGCTCGTTACTGGGTTCAAGTTTTTCCTAGCCTTTAAATTCTAAAGTCTGGTTTCATTTTTCCCAATCATTTTTTACTGACAAGTTTGTCGTGCATTTTTCAAAGAAAATCATTTCAGAAATCAAGTTTGCCGGTAACTGCTGGAGTTTTTTTTATGGTCGAAAATGCAGATTGCATTGCTAAATAAAGGAGTTCCGAACATAGGGGCCCAAACTAGGGGCATCAACACACAATAAATCCCAAAGAGGTTGCGGTGGAGAGGAGGCCCAATGGGCTAGAATGCAATCCAATCGAAACATCTTGGCGACCCAGTCGGCTACCTTGTTGGCCGTTCTCTTGTAGTGGGCCAAAGATACACACTGGAGACAGGCTAAGATTTCTTGGGCTTGGTGGATAAGATCTGCTACTTCCCAGCTAGCGTCCATTCCTTCATTGACCGCACAAACAAGGATAGAGGAGTCAGACTCCACTTTAACACGAGTCTTCTGTTCCCTTATCTCTTCTCTGTCTTCGAGAAGCTTCAAGCCTGAAAGGAGCGCCTTGGCTTCGGTAACTAGAGCAGCGCAAGGAAGAATCTTTTTGGTGAAACCCTCCAGTAAAGTACCGCTGGAATCGCGGAGGACGTCGACAATGGCACCATCACGGTCGGCTCCCCCCACAGAGGCATCAACGTTCATCTTCAGATATGCATACTCCGGTAGGACCTAGGTGACAGGTGAGTCTGCTTCCATAGCCCCAAAGTTTCGCTCTTTCGCATTCCATCTGTTATAGGGGACAGGATCAAGTTTGCTTCTTCGATTAAGCCTATTTGCTAAAGGATTTACTGCGAAACACTGAATCGTTTCTTTGTTTCTAGATGCACCAAAGGACCACCGCAATTAAGTCGAAGGAGACTGCCTGTTCATGTCGACGAGGATAGCCTGCATCCATACATCCATTCTATGGATCTGAGTATAACGCTCCCGTAAGGTAGTCTCTCAGATCTATTTTGTCCAGATGCTGCTCTGCTTTGTCCATGGGTTAGGTAGCATAAGTAGGACACATGGTTGGGCAATAGGCACCTGAAAATGATTAAAGTAGGTAGAGGGTGTTTGTTTACCATAGGAAAATATGAATTTGGGGGCAATATGTATACTCCAGATCCCGTTCCATAGCTTTCTTGATGGTTGATTTGAGGTAGTAGCTTCAATGAGTTCCCTATTCTCTGCTACTTTGCTTCTTAAGACATTATAGGCACTCTTAACAGAAAACTCTCCTTTAGCATTTCCCAACCATTTCAGTTTATCCTCATGAGGGAAGGGGTTTGGGAATTGCTAGAATCTCCTTGACAATGTCCTCATCGAACATGGAATTAATTTTCTGGACATCCCATGCTCTTGCTCTTCTCAGATAAGCCTGAAACATTTTCAGGTTCGAATCGATTTGCCGGGCCACAATAATACCCATACTAATCCAGTACTCTTCTCTAATCTTAACAACCTTCCCATCTCCAATGGACCACCGAACTGAATCAGTAAACGTTTGTCTATTGTGTAGAATACTAAGCCAGCCCCAGGATGGTCTTGAGCCTTTCCCAGCATGTAGGAAGTTCGAGTTAGGGAAGTATATCCCTTTAAAATTCTGCTCTAGAGCGAGTTTTGATTCTGAGTAATCTCCACGCCTGTTTTCCCAATAATGCTTTGTTGAAAGTGGCCATATCTCTGAACCCTAACCCTCTTTATCCTTCTGTGTCTTTAGGATACCATTTGCGCCAATGTAGGCCAAATTTCTTTTCGCTGTTCTTCCACCAGAATTGAGCAATCTCTTTTAAATAAATCTGCAAATGAAATAGGAATCTTGAAAATTGACATAGTGTACTGGGAATAGTTGGACTATAGATTAATCAGTGTCTCCTTTCCTGCTTTAGAAAATAGATTCTCTTTCCAGCCTTTTAGCTTCGTGTCAACACGCATATTAATCCAAGAGAGCATCTGTTTTTTTGTGTCACCCTAGTCAAAGGAAGACCTAGATATTTGCCTGTTTTCCTCATCATAGGAACTCTAAGGATACTTGCTAGGCTCTCTTGAAGCTGTAAGGGGCAACTTGGACCCATAAATAGCCCGATTTGTTTAGGTTTATCTCTTGTCGCGAAGCATAGCAGTATTGATTTAGAATCAGCCCAAGTTTTGGCATTCAATCAATTTCCCATCTAGAAAGAAAATGGAGTCATCCGCAAAATGGAGATGTGATAAAGGAGGGTAGGATCTGTTCAGTTTAATACCTCTAATAGTCCATCTAAGACGGCCTTTGTCACGCCCCGGACCTGTCGGACGCGCAACATCCTTTCACCTGCCATTCCCTCATCGCCTGGCCAATACTGGTGATAGCCCAGGACTCATCGCGGCTAGACGACAGTTAACAAATGCGACAGCGGAAACGCAAACCCTGACAAAACACACATGTGGGATAGAGAGATAGAGAAAACTTAATTTACATATAACAGTAAGAGTTCTATACAACCTGGGAGGAAGACTATCATCTGAACCTCAAAACCTGAGTTGGCCACTAACAAAAGGAATAGGCCAACCAAAAAGTCACTAGTCTCCATCTAGGCATCATCAGGACTACTCGTCCTCTAGCAAGGACCACTTCTCTGGACCAAACTCCTCAGATATCAGAGAACAATCAAGTCTATGATCAAGGATCTGAAATTGCGATCAGCCAAAAATATGTGAGTCGAACTTAGCAAGCACATGCCTAGACTCAATTTAGAATGAAGCATATACCTTAGGCTAGAAATTTAAATCATCACATGCATGTTATGACTTCAGATCAAACAGATGCAAATGCAGATGTTCATTGGTTCTCTTGGGGTCCCCGGTGGCTCACTAGCTCTTCCGAACGAACCCCACCGGTGGCTCAATAGCACTTTCGGTCCCGGCCACGTCATGGACGTCTCAGGCCTGTGCCTCATCTTGTGTCTAATCACACCGAAGTTAGCACCCTTGTCTCTCCAGCTACTCCGTGCCGAGCACGTTCAGGTGCAAGTGCAAGACCGTGGCTCAATTAGCACTGTCGATCGGCACCTCCTTATCACCCCGCATTCCCGGTGGCCCCCTAGACACTGTCGGGCCATCCCGCACGATTCTACGCACTCCGCCAAATGCACATGTCTCATGCCAGTATGTAGATCAATGATGAGCATCACAAATTTTCAATTAGCCACCCCGAAACACTAATGCAAGTCAACTTTGCCATATGCATTTTCCAAGATTATTCACCAAAGCACATAATCAACTCAAAATAAATCAAATATAATAACCAGGCATTTCACGTTACAAAACTCGTATTCTAGGACCCGGTTTCCATTCTAGGTTACCTAGGCTCAAAGGTAAGCATCTGGCACACAAGGAATTTCTAGAGTCCACAAAAATTACCAATTGACCCCTATGGTCAGTAATAAATAATCAACATTTGACGTTCAAGAAATTTAATATTTTTTATCATAGAATTTCCCTACTAGTCCCTAGCATATCCGACATTCTAAGTCAAGTCTAGAAATGTGCTCACCTAAAAATTCGAGTTTGAGCTCGGGCCACGGACAACGATGATCGAGCTTCAAGCAAGGCAACTTCAGGCCAAGAGGGTGAGAAAATAGCTAAAAACAAACACGGGAAAAATAGGGTCAACTTTGATTCAAAACTGGGAATTTTCTAGGAGGTTTTTCGCTGATCCGCTTCCAGAATATCGAAGTTTGAAGTCTACGAGTATACAGGCGAAAACGGAGCTCGATTCGGACACCGGACGACCTCGAACGAGGCGATTTCCTCCGGGTACGCGTGCAGGGACGCGAGAACCCGAGAAGAGGCAGAAGAAAATCAAGCAGCAGTAAACAAAATTCCAGCAGCCGAGAATCAAAAGGGGCTTCAAGCAGCCGAAGGAAGAGAAGTTGCAGCAGCAACTAACCAAGACAGCAGCGAGAAAATGGAGAAAGCAGCAGCAAAGAAAGAAAAACCAGTTGCAACAGAAAATTCCAGCAGAGAGAGATGGAGCCCAACAGCAGAAATTTTTCCAGCTACGCAGCAGGAAGTGAACTGAGCTGCAGCAGAAGAAAATCCAGCAGATTCACGCAGCAGTCAAGAGAGGAGAGATGGGTAGCAGCGAGCAGCAAACGAAGATGAAAGGAAACATCCAAAAGAGAAGGAAGAAGAAGGAAGAAGAAGAGAGAGCAGAAAGTGACGTGGTGAGGCCACGTCCATGCAATGAACAACCCACTACAGTAGGTCGGTGGTTTAATCATCATCAAGTTTTGTCCCACTTGCATGGGGAAAGAAAAACTGATTAATGGGGGGAGATTCGTGGGCAGCTGCATGGAGAAAGAGAGAAATGAGTGAGGCAAAATATCTTCTCTTCTGCTGAGGTATTTCAACCGAAAGTGGGGAAGGAAATGAGGGTCCAAAATTCACCAATTCCTTTGTCTTCTTGTGCATGGTTTGGGATGTCACAGCCTTTTTCATCGTTGAAGATAAGGTAATAGCCATGAGGATGAATAGATATGGAGAAATAGGGTCCCCTTTTCTAATGCCCCTTGAAGGATGGAAAAAAGGTAGAGGTTCACCATTAAATTTTACACTCATCGTTGTTGAGGTAACACACTTCATAACTCTATCCACCCACCTTGCACTAAAACCCATATTCAATACCACGCCTCAGAAAATCCCATTCAACTCTGTCATATGCCGTCTTCATATCCAGTTTCAAAATAGCTTGAAACCTCTTTTTCTCTTACGGATCTTTAGATGGTGCAGAATTCTTGGACGATCAATATGTTATCCTGGATTTGTCTTCCCCCTACAAATGCGCTCTGTTCTTTGCGATAATAGAGGGCAGCCAGCATTTCAGTCTATTCGCTAGGATCTTAGATATGATTTTGTACGCAAAATTGCATAGGCTAATAGGCCTAAACTGATCAAGTCTCTCTAGATTTTTGACTTTTGGGATAAGAGTAATGTAGGTTTTGTTTAGTTATGGTTCATCCCTCCCGAGTCAAAAAACTCCTTGACTTATTTGAAAACTCCTCCTTTAATGAACTCCCAATTCTGCTAGTAGAATAAAACCATTAAGACCATTTGGTCTCGGTGCCTTTTCTGCTCCCATACCAAAAACAGCTTTTCGGACCTCTTCTATTGTAACTTCTACATCTAGGGTTGCATTCATTCCATCTGGGACTATTTTGGACATTGTGCAAGCATCGGATCAAAGTTACAAGGGCGGATGCGCTATATAAATCATTGAAAAACTTCGACGTCATCTCCTTCAGCAAAGCTGGATTTTTAACCAAGTATCCTTCCCAATCACTTTTAGCATGGAAATTATGTTTCTCTATCTTCGCTGGATAGTTATTGCATGGAAGAATTTTGTGTTTTTGTCCCCCCATTTTAGCCAATTTGCTCTAGATCTTAAGCCCATACATTTTCACCCTCCTCCATAAGTTTTCCATTTGCAAAATAATCTCTTTCTGAATATTCTTGCCTGATATTGAAGCTTGGCTGTTTGTGATACGTTGTAGTTCTAGTTGCAAATTCTGAATTTGGTTTTTCTATTTGGGAACATTTTTTTGCTCTAGCTTTCTAGCTTTATTGAAACAGCTCTTAGAATTTCCACTAGCTCAGCCCCTGCACTTCGTTTTCCTTCCGTACTTCTTTGATAATTCGGCCACATTCCTTACTTTGTAGCCAAAATGATTCAAATTTAAAGGATTTCTTTCTCTTAACTTTCTCAGAAGATAGAGTAAGCAAAATAGGGCTGTGGTCTGAGTCAACGGCTGGTAATGCAAAGACCTCTGCTATCGGGAAGGCGAGTCTCCAGGCTAAATTACAAATCGCTCTATCTAATCTCTTTTTCACCAGGCTTTCCCCTTCTCTGTCATTGGACCCGGTAAAAGCGCATCATTTACTCTCAATATCCATCATCTTACAGTCTTCCAAGAGTCCTTTAAAGGATTGCATTCTATAGTTATCAACCTCTCTCCTACCGACGTTCTCCCATACATAAAGAGTCTCATTGAAATCCCCAATCCAGATCCACGGAAGGTTACTACCAGATTTCATTCATCTAATACTATCCCAAACCTTGAGTCTCTCCTGATAATTCGCAGGAGCATAACATCATGTTATTCTAAAGGGTCTCCCTTGAGTTGGATTTTCAAATTTAATGTCAAGGAAGTCTTTTGTCTCCGAAAGAACTTCCACACCCACATCATCATTCCAAAGAGAGCCAAGCCTCTACCGATACAAATCGGATTAACCACCCATTGATTTTTAAACATCAGCCTCTTCCTCACCCACTGAATAACCTAACTTGATTCTTGGTTTCACAAAGAAAAATTAAACTGGGCCTTTCTTGAGCCGAGATGGCTCTAAGGGTCTGAACCGTCAAAGGGGTGCCCAACCCTTGACAGTTCCAAGCTAGGATAGTCATTTGTTACTCGGTGGCTTATTAGGGCAAGCCACCAATGCCCGTGGGTGTGAGTCTTCTAGGGTACTCACAGGGGTCTCAAGTAAATTTGACTCATCCAGCAACATTAGCATATGTTTCTCCTCGGTAGGGTGTGACAACCTGCCTTTCTTTGCTTCTCTGTTGGCCAGTTTAGATTGGGTCTTTCTTTGGAAGCTGCTTCCATGGAATGAAGAGAGTTCTACAAGGAGTTGAGGCTCGTTTCCTGCTGCTGCAAGTTGATGTGGTGATACCCCGGAAGGAAAAATTTCTTCAACTTTGCTAATCTTTCTTTTAGCCCTTTCTTCACTAGAACTTCCCCTCCTTCCATTCTCGTCGTCCTCTCTCGGGTGGTTGTTGTAGGATTGGAATTTCTGGAGTTTCTGTAATGGTTTCTTCTTCCATTTCATCTCTAGTTTTCGCCTCATAGAAGGATTTCCAATGGGGGCTTGGGGTGTTCGTTTCAGCTTTCAGCCATGGCTCATAGAAAATGCCGTCATTACTATCAAAATTCTCTTTTACATAGGGAATCTCGGTATAGTTTTGGGCATAGTGTCCAATTCTCCCACATGAAAAACAAAATGTGGGTTGTCTTTCATAACGAAAATCAATCCAGAGCTCTTTCCCCTTATAGCTATATATAATACCAGGTTCCAAGGGAGATGTGAGGTCGAGAGTAACTCTTGCTTTGCAGACTGCAATGCCTGCATACCCTTTTGCTTCAATTGTAAAATCATCTACACTTCCTACTTTTTCTGCAATACTGGAAATGACCTCTTTTATTCTTCCTTCCACAGGCAACCCTACGATATGGAGCCAAAAAGCACACGAGGAAAAGTGAAACACTGGGGGACAAAGCTTGGTTCCCAGGATTTTAGGACTAAGAGGTGCCGAGAGAATGACCAGGGGCCAGAGTCTAGAATTCTGCATTTGTCCTCCACAGATTCAAAGACGAAAGAAAAAAGCCTCATCTCAAGGTGAGAACACCATACCTTATCAGATTTCCATGTCTTCTTCATCGTAGACTGAAAAGCTTGAAAGTTAACAACGGGGTTCCCATAGAGTCGCCCAAAAATAGTCCGTTCCTCTTCTTTGAGGCTTGATTCGTGACCACTTCATCAACTACAGCTTTTTTGGTTCTAGTCCATAGATGTCCCGGTCGATTACAGAGGGCATTTAGCTGAATATCTTGATCCATATTGTTGCTTTCTTTTAGGATAACAAAGGAATCCACTAGATGATGCAAACGAAATACAGGAAGCAAAGGTTTAAACCTCCAGACATAGCAGCTGTGAGTGGGAGACTCCTTTGAGTAGCCAACCACAGGAAGCTCAGATTTGAACATCCAGCCTTTGCAGCCATGGAGAAGGCTCAACTCTGAGGATCAGACGGATGAGCCAAAGGAAGTAGCAGAGGCAATACAGGGGGATATTGGGGTTTTTAAGATTTTAGGGTTTTGGGATTTTAGGGTTTTTGGTGTAATCTATAAAAAAGGGGTAGAGGGTGTAAGAGTGGCAAAAAGGACAGTGAATGAGTGTAAGAACTCAGCGAGGCTATTGATAGTCTGAGAATACTAGGTTTCGATGGAAGTGAGAAAGGGATTAAGGAAGCCACTCGAGGGTAGAGAAAGCTCTCAAAGTGAGAGGGAAAGCTCTCAAGGGAAAGCTCTCAAGGTGAGAGAAAGGATGGTAACTGCTGGAGTTGACCCATTCATTCATCAATAGTTAGGGTTCATTTCGTGGAGTCATTCGTGCATTTAGGGAAGATTAGAAATCGAATTAAGAGCAATTCAACCCCTAATTGAAAACACCCGTATTTCATCATCCTGCGCCACTTTTTCCACTGCGATATTCTACACTTTTTAAGAGAGGGACATCGTAATTTTAGAATCTCGAGCCCGACGGCTAAAATTTTGGTCAATGGGAACCCAAGAGGGCCTCGACCGCCACGATTCACAACTAGAATCAATCTTCTCTCCGACAAATTGCAAACCAGTGTCACAATGAGCATCTTCGAGTGAGTTTTCCAATAATATAGGGCCTGGCGCTAGCATTAAGTATAGCTCCCCGGTTTGCTTTTGTCCAAGTGGTGTAGGCTGATGTCCTGGACGAAAATCGGTGATGAATGGGCTTTGAAAGTCGAGTTCCTGATATCCGTTTCGGCACGAAATATTAATACAAGCTAGGATGATATGTTAACTCTCATTGTCCACAAAATTTCAGCTCAATCGGACAAACAACGAGCGCGTAGTCGTCGCCATGATGATTGATTTTTTTTTTTTTTGGTTTAATTAAGCGTAAACTAACACTAACTAACCTCAAGCTACATGGCGTTTTAAAAGGTCACAAATTCCTTGGAACTGGAAGAGCAAGTCATCGACCCGAGTAGCTATATGATCAATGGCAGGCCGTTACTCTCCAAAATGTGACAAGATGGGACTATTTTCCTCAGTGTTATTGGCTCATCCACCATTCGAGTGATATTTGGCCTTGTCAACATGTGAACTAGAATTTGAGCCTCAGAAAGAAAAAAAGAAAGGAAAAGAAAAGAAAAGAGAAAAAAAAACATGTGAATATGCTAGTTACTATTATGATACTCCTTTAAAAGGAGGGGAAAGAACTAGAAGTAATCAAGAAGAAAATTCAAATAGAATTGGATATGTGAACTGGAAGTCCTAGAATTTATTATTAAAATGCAATTGAGTCTAAAATTTACGAAAAAGAACAATTAAGTCCTAAAACTTGTCAAATTAGTGCAATTAAGTCTTTTCGTTAATTCCGTCCAACTTGATTGTAATGTGGCTTTTTAAAATATTTTCTCATTTCTACGTAGTGATGACTTGGCTAAAATAAAGTCATCTCGGTCTAAATCTATTTTTTTTTCTATAAAGTTTATTTAAATTAAATAAAATTGAACCAAACGATAGGGCTGCAAATGAATATCACTAGGTAGAGCGAGAAGTTTGCAAATGAAAGCAACTATAGTAAACTAATGAAGTGCACCTAGTTTTTTTTTTTTTGGTCGGAGAAGTGCACCTAGTTACTCAGAGTAAAAGTAGGGGACTGCTCGAATATCACTGCGTAGAGCAAGAAGATGAAATTGCGATCTTCAATACTTCTTGTAGTTGTTGTAGGTTCGCCTGTGGCCATCACCATTGCTCCTGCTCCCGCTGCTCTCGCCGAACCTGATGTTCCGAACTCTCTTCAAGCTGATGCTCCAAATACCCGCTCCTGTCGCCAATCCTGATGGTGTTGCTCCGCTTGTGCTCATCCTTGAACCCAACTCTCCCTGTCGATCTGTCCTTGAATATGTCACCGCTGGAGAATGTATGCTTTGCGTTTCTAAGTTCATAGCTGCCTGTTTGCTTATCCTGATGCCTGATCCTTGAACTCCACTGATAGCCAGTAACCAAGCGTGCTTCTCCATCCTCCTGGTTGCTCGCAATACCTCCACTCATTTTTTGCTGTGGATAATGAGCCGCACCATTGCCAAAGAGATGACCGTCTGGTCCGTCATCTGATTCCTCCAACTCTGCCCCTGCCAATGTGTTAACAAAGCTATGAATGTGTTAATAGTAACACAGATGACTTCAAAAAGCAGACAAATAGCAACCAAAACTTCAGCGCTTCTCCTAATGACAATAGTTAGTATTCATCAGGAACTTGCCTTGATATTCATCGTCCCATGTCTTATCATTGTCGTTGTCCTGCTCTTCGTAGTAATAATCATCGCTGCCTGTTCCTTCATAATATCCTTCATAAGGTATCTCATCATCATGATCCCGTTCTTCATAGTAAGAATGTTCACTGTATGTCCCTTCGTAAGATCCAATAACGTTGTCCAGGTCCTCCAAGTGATCAAAGGGCATCTCGTCATCATCCTGCTCTCCGTAGCAATGTTCACCATCGACATTGCCATAATCAGCAAAATCATTCCAATCACAGTGATTGTCAGAATAGCTGTTGAGCTGTGTCTCATTGCTGCTGTATAATACTCTGTCGTTTTAGTGATTTTTGAATTAGTCAAGTTAGTTTGTTAAGCATTTGACTTGTTAGCTATTTTTTAGGTAGTGAATCAAGGTTGTTTTTTGCACGATTGTGTGCAGTTAAGTTGTTCTGTTTTGGATTGGTCTATATATATTTTTTAAAGTTGAATGAAGAGTTGTTGTTGTTCCTTTAATCTCTCTCTTGGGTGTGCAATAAGTTTGAGAGAATTGTGCAGAGAAACGTAAGCACTTTCTGCTTCTGAAAAAACATTCAGAAGCAGCAACAGTGGTATCAAAGCACTTTCTGCTTCTGAAAACATTAAGAAGCAACAGTGGTATCAGAGCTGACGTTGTGGGATCTTAAGGGACTGAGAGGTGAGTGGAAGTAGCTGAAGGACCCGCGTTCAATCTGCGAAGAAGAAGCTGATGGAGGCAGGATCAAGTGGATTCTCTGCAATGGCTCCTCCAGTTTTTTTCAGGTGAGAATTATCAGCCTGGGCTGTCAAGATGACAGCATTTTTGGAGGGTCATGATCTGTGGGAG
Source organism: Psidium friedrichsthalianum (assembly GCA_019149425.1). Taxonomy (NCBI): domain Eukaryota; kingdom Viridiplantae; phylum Streptophyta; class Magnoliopsida; order Myrtales; family Myrtaceae; genus Psidium; species Psidium friedrichsthalianum. The sequence goes on along the minus strand of JAGVVM010000773.1, from coordinate 1,152 downwards.
GCTGTGGAGAATGATTATGAGGTAGATCCACTTCCAAACAATCCTACGGTGAATCAGATAAAGATTCATAAAGAGAGAACCACTAGGAAGGCCAAGGCAAAGTCTTGCCTGTATGCTGCTGTCTCACCACTATCTTTACAAGGATCATGAGATTGATTCTGCAAAGCAATATGGGAGTTCCTGAAGGATGAATATGAGGGAGATGAGAAGGTAAGGAGCATGAAGGTGCTGAACCTCTTGAGGAGTTCGAGAGACAGCAGATGAAGGATTCTGAGTCAGTGAAGGAATACTCTGATAGGCTGATTGAGATAGCTGATAAGATCAGAGTCCTAGGGACTGACTTGAGGATGAAAGACTGGTTCAGAAGATCTTGGTGTCTCTTCCAGAGAAGTATGAAGCCACCATAGCGTCTCTGGAAAATACGAGAGACCTAGCTGATATAAAACTTGTAGAATTGTTAAGTGCCCTACAGGCACAGGAGCAAAGAAGACTAATGAGAAGAGAGGAACCTGTAGAGGGTGCACTGCAAGCTAAAGTGAGGTTCAACGATGGAGGTAAAGGGAAGAAATGGACTCAAAATAAAGGGAATGCATGCAACTTTAGGTTTGCAGCAAAAGAAGGGAGCTCTAGTGAGTCTGGAAAATGGAAGAAGAACAAGAAGCCCTGTCAACATTGTGGTGGAATCATCATCAGTCTTTTAGATGCTGGAGAAGGCCTGATGCAAAGTGCAGAAGATGTCATAAGGTTGGTCACATGGAGGCTATTTGCAAGAGAACATCACCAGCAAGCGGGAGAAGCACAGACAGCATGAATGAAAATGAGGCAGAACACTTGTTTGTAGCCTCTCATTCAAGTTCTTCTGTTGAGATGATGCATGGATGGTAGATAGTGGCTGTACCAATTCATATGACTGGCAACTTAAAGCTGTTCAGGTGGCAGACAAGTCTGTCAGGTCCAAAGTCAGAGTAGGCAATGGACAGTATATTGAAGTACAAGGAAAGGGTACGGTGGCTGTTGAAGGAAATAAGGAGGTAAAGTTGATCAGTGATGTTCTCTATGTGCCAAAAATTGACCAGAATCTGGTTTAGTGTGGTCAATTAGTTGAGAAAGGTTCGATAAGGTGGACGTTGTTGAAGGAGAAGGAATGTCTTG
>JAGVVM010000771.1:60000-64553 GCA_019149425.1 Psidium friedrichsthalianum | reverse complement strand
TTAGGGGTAGGGTACGATGTAGTTGCCGAAAAGAGCTTCTTAGCCAATGGAAGACTCACTAAGGCTGTTTAAGTTAGAGTTCTCGGGTCAGCTCCCGGGGAAGAGCTAGCCCAGCAGAAGCAAGACTGACACCGAAACTCCGCATCTCTGACTTAAGGGGCTAATTAGCCATATCGGAGACTACCGGAAACTCCGCATCTCTGACTTGAAAGAGTCAATTGCCCATCCCCCATAGTCTTGGATTCCGCTGTCCCTTTGCGCTGTGACTAGGCCCCTTTCCGCTTCACGCAATAGCACGCTCCGAAGCAAACGAGCTTCGCCGGTAGTAGCCTCCTGAATTAGTCGAGTAGCTTCTTTCCGGCAAAGCTTACCAATCCTACACTCCTTTCTCCTATTCTTTGTCTGGTGGAGCTATTCCCAGACAGCCTGAGAGCTGAGTGAGGACCTTATTTGATTTGAGATGCTCTTTTCCTTCCAAAGCGAAATAATCACTCCTGTAGCTTATTGCGCTCGATCTACATCCTACCTAACTCGATCTTGCTCTTCCTCTTACACACAGAAGGTTTTTGCTCTCGTATTGCGGGTTTTCCACTTCGTTCAGTTACATTAGGGCTTTACCCAACTCTATCTTGGTGATGAAGTTCCGCTGTTTTGGTGTGAAATGAGCTTATTCTAGGATAGGAGGTCTTGTCGGTATGGAACCTACCTTTCCGGAGTGAAGGATTGTCATCCTATAGCCGAGTTTTTTTATTTTTGTTTAGAGTCGAGTGATCAAGCTTACGATTCTGCCGTTAGTGAGAAGCAAGTAAACTCTATAGCCCTAAACTAAAGGAGCAGGTCAAGTTCGTTCAGCTTGAGGGAGAAATTACATGGCTGAACTGCCAGTCCATCAAATATCGTAGTTTATCCTTAAGAGCAAGAGGTTCCTTGTGTGAAACTTATATTAGGCAAAATCAAGGTTGCCAACTCGGCATTCCTCCCATCTAGGGTCCGCTTGTTCAATAACCTCTGATGGCATTCGCACAATAGTTTTCCCATCTAGAATTTCTGGTTCCAAATACTGCAGTTACAATTTTGTTGCCTTAGCGCCATCTTTCAAGAGGTTAGCCCAATAAAATGACCCCTATTAGATTGTGGTTTAGTGGGCTGCTCTACATTAATCGCAGGCGTAGATTTAGGATCTGATGGACCAGAGTTAACCAGCACATTAGCAGGGTTGGGTTTACTTACCCAAGGAAGTGTTGAACACGCGCCCATTTTACAGCAGATGGAGCAGCAACCATGGAAGCCTTCCTTGATGAAGCAGGGGGGCGAGATCCTTCATCCTCAGTTACTTCCCGAGCAGACAACAGATAGGAAGGACGACGGCCTCTACCTCCTCTCGACAATCGACCACCTGATCTACCCCTGCCCCTACGAGAATCAGAGAAGGGATCTTGGTTTATCCCTCTCAGCTCATCAATCTCTTTCCTAGGCCTGTTCCAGGTGTGTGCCGGAAGCTCTTGTTCCGATGCTTTGTTGTCGGCCTTACGAGGGAAAATTTGTTGGTCTCGCGTATAAAAGATAACGGCTGCATTTAGGTTATATCTTTATATAAGAAACCTTGCTGCTATGCTAAAAAAGCAACAATTGAAGTTCTAAAATTACATGTTCTTAGATTATAAAAAATTAATTTAATATAAAAAGAGAAGCAAGTGTATAGAACTTCTTCGAGGCGGTTCCTTCGGCCGGCCGCCTTTGACAGGAAGGCTCTTTCCATTCCTTGAAGTAGCGAGGCTCGTTGAAGCAGACCTAGGCAGAAGGAAAGGAGGTCGTTCGTTCGAGAATAGGAGTCGTTTCCTGTTAACAACGGAAAGCGGATCAGTTGAGTGGCAAGCCAGCTGATAGGGCCACGAAGCACCCAACGAATGGAGGACTGGAACGGCTTTAATCATATGCTTAACACAGCCAGTTCGAAAACGAGCTAGTCGCCTTACTTCGAGAACGAACTATTTACTTAACCCGGACGGTTCTTTGCTCAACACTGACTGCTCGTTGCTTTACACGAACAGTTCCCCAATCCTCATTCGCCCCCTACGTGCTCTCTTTCGAGGACCTGAACCTGAACCCGCCCCTCATTTAGCATGAAGCTTGCTGGCGGCATCGATGACGGTGTCGGCGGAGTTCTCAGGTACCAACTCAACTCCACAAAGTGCTTTTACACCTGGCCTATCTTTTGCACTGGAAGGGACCTATCGTGACCCTAAAACTGAAGACCCCATAAACTCGCGATTGAAAAAAAAAACGAAATCGGGATGAGCTAAGCTCACAAAAACCAAAAGAGAAAGATGCGATGCGAGAGTTCACGAATGACCGATCGATACAGTACGAGAGCTTCCACGGAATTTATATCAAAAGAAATCTCTTTAGGAAAGCAAGTCCCGTCGAGTTAGCCGTTGGAGGAAAGGCATGACTTAAGAGGAGAGCGAGTGACTTTCAGGCGAGATGGTTCAATAGTCGATTAGATAAAGGCCGTTCCTACTTCCAACGAGGAGAAGAAAGTCGTCAATAAATAGCGTAAATGTAAATAAGGAAGTGGCTTTTCTTGTTCATGACTCCGCTCCTATTGAATAGAATTAGGAAGAAGGGCCGCTAGTCATTCTTTTCAGAATCCGAAGTCGAATCTTTTCTTTTCCTTGCTTATTCGTCAAGATTTTCTTTGTGTTCCGTGTACCGCACCGAAGCTTGTGGAGCCTATGCGAAGCAAGCGGGTAGAAGATCTCATATTAAAGAATTCGCTTTGAGTTCGTTCTTTTTCATCATGTCTTGGTTCACAGTTTATCTGAATCAGACTAAGAGATTGGCATCAACAAAGCAAGGCCCCATTGAGCTTAGCCTAGAGCAGATCGAAAAGGTCTCGCGAAGGCGGGAACCCCTTGCCGAAGATCCTTCTCTTTCTCTGTGAAGATAGACTGCTCTTTCTTGCTTTGCGTGTCAAGTGCGAGATTGGTTGAGAACCCTTCGCCCACAGTGCTTTCAAAAGCAGGTCTCCGTTTGGTGTTCCGTGTACTAGGGTTAAGGTGGAAGATCGAAATGGAAGTCATATATAGCCTATTAATTAGAAATCGATTTTCAATTCAGGTTTACAACAAAACAACAATATCATAAGAGAAGAAAGATCTCCGCGTAGAAAGATTAGCTCTTCCTTTCTTCATCCTAGCACTATGAGATGAGATTGATCCCTTCTGACTCCCATGCTTTCCGTTGGTCAACAACCAACCAAAGCTCTATCTAATTCTTCACGAGTCCTACAGGAAGGACTCTCTTTCTGTCTGTAGGGAATCATTTTCTTGAAATCCATCAATATGTTTGAAAAATTTCCACGCCTCTTTTTATTTGATGAAAATAGTCTGAATTCCAGTGCTACATCTTCTAGAACTCCGAGTCAATCCACGACGACTATTACCGATTATAGTCTTCAATCGTCCGATACTCAAGGTTCTTATGATGGTATTTTTGAGGATCATCCAGGTCTTAACCCTTCCAGTGAACGTATAGTAGAGCTTCAATCTGATATACGCGAGAAATTGGAGGAGCTTCTGATTAACAAGAGTCCCGAAGATGCTATAGTTGCGGCCGAAGCTTTACATGGGGAAAGCGACAATATCCCTTTTATGGAGTTCATTTTGAATGATTTGAACACAAACGGAGTAGAAAGTGAGTCCTATAAAGATGCGCTGGCAGCACTAGCGAAGATGGTCACCAGCCCACTTGAACAATTTGAAATCATCCCATTTTTTCCTATGAAGATAGGAGACTTGTATTTCTCATTCACAAATCCATCTTTGTTTATGCTGCTAACTCTCAGTTTGGTCCTACTTCTTCTTTATTTTGTTACTAAAAAGGGAGGAGGAAACTCAGTACCAAATGCTTGGCAATCCTTGGTAGAGCTTCTTTATGATTTCGTGCTAAACCTGGTAAACGAACAAATAAGTGGTCTTTCCGGAAATGTGAAACAAAAGTTTTTCCCTTGCATCTTGGTCACTTTTACTTTTTCGTTATTTCGTAATCCCCAGGGTATGATACCTTATAGCTTCACAGTTACAAGTCATTTTCTCATTACTTTGGGTCTCTCATTTTCTATTTTTATAGGCATTACTATCGTGGGATTTCAAAGAAATGGGCTTCATTTTTTAAGCTTCTTCTTACCCGCAGGAGTCCCACTGCCGTTAGCACCTTTTTTAGTACTCCTTGAGCTAATCCCTCATTGTTTTCGCGCATTAAGCTCAGGAATACGTTTATTTGCTAATATGATGGCCGGTCATAGTTCAGTAAAGATTTTAAGTGGGTCCGCTTGGACTATGCTATGTATGAATGATCTTTTCTATTTCATAGGGGATCTTGGTCCTTTATTTATAGTTCTTGCATTAACCGGTCCGGAATTAGGTGTAGCTATATCACAAGCTCATGTTTCTACGATCTCAATCTGTATTTACTTGAATGATGCTATAAATCTCCATCAAAGTGATTCTTTTTTATAATTGAACAAAAGCGAGGAGCAAAGCCACTTTACC
>JAGVVM010000771.1:52500-57500 GCA_019149425.1 Psidium friedrichsthalianum | reverse complement strand
TTCTGAGATAGAGGAGACTTTAAGGAGATTTTGTCGAGATGAGGACTTGCAAAAGTCGAGTAGTCGCAGAAGTAAGGTCTCAGACTCGCAGAAGAAAGTATCTCGAGGTTTCGCCGCTTTGATGAAACAAGTTGTTTCAAAATATCGCAAAAATTCAGCGTGGTTTTTCTCTAAAAACTCGGAAGGTTCCGCCAGAAAGAGTTTGGGATTCAATCGTTTGGTCTTTGGAAGTTCCCTGATTGGTTTGAGAACCTGATTGAAGAAGACCAGAATTTTGGAATACACGTGGATCTGCGGATCCAGTGTTTGAAGTTATTCTAGTGTCTTTTAGGGATGGGATTCCACAGTTCATACAGAGACGTTGTTGAGTATGTGGCTTGACTGACTCCAAGGTGACTCAAGTCTCGATTGAGCAGTCATTTTTGATAGTCACGGGTCCTGCTTTAGCACCCTTTCACATTTGCAACTGTAGAGGGCGGTTTGTGACCTTCCCATTTTCCAGTGAAACCGGGGACCGAAAGGTCGTGAGAGATAGCAAAAAGATGCATCCATTTCTAGGCTAATTCAGTGTCTTGTGGATGCTCTATCTATGAGGTAGTTAGACACGCCCTTTGGGGGATCTCTTGGGTCTTTTAAAAGGACTCAATCAAAGGGCACAAACAAATGAAGGGAAAGCCTGCTGTTTGTTTTTCTGAGGTTGGGTTTTGAGATGAGAGTAGGATACACACGTTGAAGAAATCCATTGTCTAGAGAGAGTGGAGTGATCTCAAATAGTTTTCTATTTTCATATTTCTAACTTGACTTATATATATTCTAATTTATATCGTTTTTCGAAAAAAATCAAAGTATATGTCTTTCTCATTTGCTGCCACTCAACAACAGCCGGTCTCAGCTCTGCACATTCCTAGAAATTTTTTCTTTATTTCAGCTAAAGATTGTTATCATCTGGTATGAGAGCCCAGGTTGTGAAGATATGGTAGTGATACAATCTTCTGGATCTATGGTTGCTGATATGATTACTGCATTAACGCATACGATTGTCAAGCATCGCAAGATTTTTCCTCGAAATGTAGATGTTTGGAAGATGAGAATGCAGTTCCTTCTCAAAGAACAGGATCTTTTTTTTTCATTCTTGAGAAAAGATAAGCCCGCGGATCTGGCGCTAATGGCAGTCAAGGATAAGGTACTAGTTTCAGTGGGAGACTCCACCGAGAATGTATGAGTCAATGACAATGGTAAACATGAAGTTTCTTCGGCAACGGTTCTTTCCAAGCAAGATGCAAGAGGGGACGAGCCTGTCTCAGCACTCAGACAAGATGGAGAAGATGATCAAAGAATTGGTAGCAGTGAGAGTCATTTTGACTGATCGTGATCAGTGACCGGGAAGTCTACTGAAGTCGTTTGAGTCTTTGACAACCACTCTCTCCCGTGAAACTCCTCCTTTAACTATTGATTGATCCGACCATTTTCTTTAGGCAGAAGCTGAAAAGAGATTTAAACAGCAGTCATTAAAAACTAATGCTGCTAAAAAAAGAAGAATAAGCACAAAGTGAGTGCAGAAGGACCTGAAAAACATAGAGTGTTGGTCCTCCAAGAAGAAAGGTCACTTGAGTTTTGAGTGCCCATGAAAGAAGGGCAAAGGGAAAAAGCCATGATGATCAGGAAAAGGTAGTCTTGGTCACTACTATGGCCCTGTTTGCCAACATTTCAGATAGTTGGTGGATCGGGTCCTCGCATCATATTTTCTTCCTTTCGGAAGAATTATGTGCAAATATGATTGAAGAACTAGGTTCTTCATATATGGGCAATGGCACTTCGACTGGTTTCAGAGGCCGAGGGAATGTGTAATTGCTGTTTGAAAACGGAAAGTCAGAAAGAAGGGGTATCAAATGTTGATTTTATTTTTGTACCTGAAGAGAACCTACTCTCGATGAGAAGAGTCTTGACTTGAGATTCTATTAGTAAATAGCGCGCTACTTCTAGCAGCTTGCTTCCAAGCTTGACTAATAGGACTTTCTAGAGAGAGGTGAATAAGGGGGGAGACCAATCCCATTGTGTGGAAAGATTATTCTGTCAGCTGATTCACCAGGGTTCATTAGGAATTTTTGAATTGGATCCAAGAAGATAGGATCATCGATCTGTTCTGCCAGTAAATCCAATACTAACTTATGATCTACTTGTTCTTATCTCCATAGAAAGCGAAGCACTTTCGGACGTCAGCATGTACTAATCGCTCCCCCGCACTCCACCCCCACCCCCTATTTGAGTAAGGCTGGAAGGAATTGGCAGAATTTTGTTAGGTCCCAATGAGGGGGGACCGGGTCATGCGACGGATGCAAGCTAGACTTTGAAGCAAAAAATCCAAGATTTCATAGAAGAAGGAAAAATCAACGTGGCGGATGAACAGGAAGCTCCTAAGAACCCCAACGAGAAAATGGGAGTTTTTAAGAACTCGCTCTCTAGTCACGCTCTGGTCTCAACATGCTGGGCCGAGGAAGTGTCCGATTTCCAACATCCCCCTACCATCACTACAATGAATGCTTTTAATACTATATTGCTTTGTGAGTAAGATCCGGATCATCATGACCCCTACGTTCCGGCTTCCAAAGGCGATCCTAAGGGAAGAATAATTTTGAATAAAAGGGAGTTGGCTGCAAGAAGAACAACGAGAGGAAGCTCCACCGAAAGAAGAAGAGAAAATAAGACTCGAGTTTCTGGAAATGTTTCAACAGGGAGTTCCATGGGAAGAGGAAAATTCAAAAAAAGATAGAAAAGAGAAAGAAAAGAAGAAGATTGAATGGATTATCCCGAACCTGCCTCCGCCGCCGTCGCACGAACCATTTCTGATGGCCGCGTCTGGGTGGATTGTGGTGCTACCATTCCTTTAGGATACCTTTCGGCTTCAGTAAAAACTCTTCCCCCTTAGTCTAAATATTGAGTTTGTACGCTAACTCAACTTTGAGTATGGAATTTACTTTGTTGGTTGAGTGGAGTTACGGTAGTTCAATCTATAAAGGAAGGACAATCGATCGCACTTGGCGCAGAACCACCTAAGGGTGGCTCTTTACTCCCTCAAGACTTGCTTCTTATTTTTCTTTCACCCTTCACTTCATCCCCTTTTCTATCAATAGGGAGCTACGATAAAGTCTGTTCCAGAAAGAAAAGAAGTCAGCAGGTCCTTTTCCGCTTGATCGCTAACTCATGAGCAAAGCCGCCTTCGGCCCTTCGCTTAGTCAGGAGAGGCTCGAAGAGGGGCTTACTAAGCGAAGGGCCGAAGGCGGCTTTGCTCATGAGTTAGCGATCAAGCGGAAAAGGACCTGCTGACTTCTTTTCTTTCTGGAACAGACTTTATCGTAGCTCCCTATTGATAGAAAAGGGGATGAAGTGAAGGGTGAAAGAAAAATAAGAAGCAAGTCTTGAGGGAGTAAAGAGCCACCCTTAGGTGGTTCTGCGCCAAGTGCGATCGATTGTCCTTCCTTTATAGATTGAACTACCGTAACTCCACTCAACCAACAAAGTAAATTCCATACTCAAAGTTGAGTTAGCGTACAAACTCAATATTTAGACTAAGGGGGAAGAGTTTTTACTGAAGCCGAAAGGTATCCTAAAGGAATGGTAGCACCACAATCCACCCAGACGCGGCCATCAGAAATGGTTCGTGCGACGGCGGCGGAGGCAGGTTCGGGATAATCCATTCAATCTTCTTCTTTTCTTTCTCTTTTCTATCTTTTTTTGAATTTTCCTCTTCCCATGGAACTCCCTGTTGAAACATTTCCAGAAACTCGAGTCTTATTTTCTCTTCTTCTTTCGGTGGAGCTTCCTCTCGTTGTTCTTCTTGCAGCCAACTCCCTTTTATTCAAAATTATTCTTCCCTTAGGATCGCCTTTGGAAGCCGGAACGTAGGGGTCATGATGATCCGGATCTTACTCACAAAGCAATATAGTATTAAAAGCATTCATTGTAGTGATGGTAGGGGGATGTTGGAAATCGGACACTTCCTCGGCCCAGCATGTTGAGACCAGAGCGTGACTAGAGAGCGAGTTCTTAAAAACTCCCATTTTCTCGTTGGGGTTCTTAGGAGCTTCCTGTTCATCCGCCACGTTGATTTTTCCTTCTTCTATGAAATCTTGGATTTTTTGCTTCAAAGTCTAGCTTGCATCCGTCGCATGACCCGGTCCCCCCTCATTGGGACCTAACAAAATTCTGCCAATTCCTTCCAGCCTTACTCAAATAGGGGGTGGGGGTGGAGTGCGGGGGAGCGATTAGTACATGCTGACGTCCGAAAGTGCTTCGCTTTCTATGGAGATAAGAACAAGTAGATCATAAGTTAGTATTGGATTTACTGGCAGAACAGATCGATGATCCTATCTTCTTGGATCCAATTCAAAAATTCCTAATGAACCCTGGTGAATCAGCTGACAGAATAATCTTTCCACACAATGGGATTGGTCTCCCCCCTTATTCACCTCTCTCTAGAAAGTCCTATTAGTCAAGCTTGGAAGCAAGCTGCTAGAAGTAGCGCGCTATTTACTAATAGAATCTCAAGTCAAGACTCTTCTCATCGAGAGTAGGTTCTCTTCAGGTACAAAAATAAAATCAACATTTGATACCCCTTCTTTCTGACTTTCCGTTTTCAAACAGCAATTACACATTCCCTCGGCCTCTGAAACCAGTCGAAGTGCCATTGCCCATATATGAAGAACCTAGTTCTTCAATCATATTTGCACATAATTCTTCCGAAAGGAAGAAAATATGATGCGAGGACCCGATCCACCAACTATCTGAAATGTTGGCAAACAGGGCCATAGTAGTGACCAAGACTACCTTTTCCTGATCATCATGGCTTTTTCCCTTTGCCCTTCTTTCATGGGCACTCAAAACTCAAGTGACCTTTCTTCTTGGAGGACCAACACTCTATGTTTTTCAGGTCCTTCTGCACTCACTTTGTGCTTATTCTTCTTTTTTTAGCAGCATTAGTTTTTAATGACTGCTGTTTAAAT
>JAGVVM010000771.1:37500-47500 GCA_019149425.1 Psidium friedrichsthalianum | reverse complement strand
AAGCTCTACTATACGTTCACTGGAAGGGTTAAGACCTGGATGATCCTCAAAAATACCATCATAAGAACCTTGAGTATCGGACGATTGAAGACTATAATCGGTAATAGTCGTCGTGGATTGACTCGGAGTTCTAGAAGATGTAGCACTGGAATTCAGACTATTTTCATCAAATAAAAAGAGGCGTGGAAATTTTTCAAACATATTGATGGATTTCAAGAAAATGATTCCCTACAGACAGAAAGAGAGTCCTTCCTGTAGGACTCGTGAAGAATTAGATAGAGCTTTGGTTGGTTGTTGACCAACGGAAAGCATGGGAGTCAGAAGGGATCAATCTCATCTCATAGTGCTAGGATGAAGAAAGGAAGAGCTAATCTTTCTACGCGGAGATCTTTCTTCTCTTATGATATTGTTGTTTTGTTGTAAACCTGAATTGAAAATCGATTTCTAATTAATAGGCTATATATGACTTCCATTTCGATCTTCCACCTTAACCCTAGTACACGGAACACCAAACGGAGACCTGCTTTTGAAAGCACTGTGGGCGAAGGGTTCTCAACCAATCTCGCACTTGACACGCAAAGCAAGAAAGAGCAGTCTATCTTCACAGAGAAAGAGAAGGATCTTCGGCAAGGGGTTCCCGCCTTCGCGAGACCTTTTCGATCTGCTCTAGGCTAAGCTCAATGGGGCCTTGCTTTGTTGATGCCAATCTCTTAGTCTGATTCAGATAAACTGTGAACCAAGACATGATGAAAAAGAACGAACTCAAAGCGAATTCTTTAATATGAGATCTTCTACCCGCTTGCTTCGCATAGGCTCCACAAGCTTCGGTGCGGTACACGGAACACAAAGAAAATCTTGACGAATAAGCAAGGAAAAGAAAAGATTCGACTTCGGATTCTGAAAAGAATGACTAGCGGCCCTTCTTCCTAATTCTATTCAATAGGAGCGGAGTCATGAACAAGAAAAGCCACTTCCTTATTTACATTTACGCTATTTATTGACGACTTTCTTCTCCTCGTTGGAAGTAGGAACGGCCTTTATCTAATCGACTATTGAACCATCTCGCCTGAAAGTCACTCGCTCTCCTCTTAAGTCATGCCTTTCCTCCAACGGCTAACTCGACGGGACTTGCTTTCCTAAAGAGATTTCTTTTGATATAAATTCCGTGGAAGCTCTCGTACTGTATCGATCGGTCATTCGTGAACTCTCGCATCGCATCTTTCTCTTTTGGTTTTTGTGAGCTTAGCTCATCCCGATTTCGTTTTTTTTTTCAATCGCGAGTTTATGGGGTCTTCAGTTTTAGGGTCACGATAGGTCCCTTCCAGTGCAAAAGATAGGCCAGGTGTAAAAGCACTTTGTGGAGTTGAGTTGGTACCTGAGAACTCCGCCGACACCGTCATCGATGCCGCCAGCAAGCTTCATGCTAAATGAGGGGCGGGTTCAGGTTCAGGTCCTCGAAAGAGAGCACGTAGGGGGGCGAATGAGGATTGGGGAACTGTTCGTGTAAAGCAACGAGCAGTCAGTGTTGAGCAAAGAACCGTCCGGGTTAAGTAAATAGTTCGTTCTCGAAGTAAGGCGACTAGCTCGTTTTCGAACTGGCTGTGTTAAGCATATGATTAAAGCCGTTCCAGTCCTCCATTCGTTGGGTGCTTCGTGGCCCTATCAGCTGGCTTGCCACTCAACTGATCCGCTTTCCGTTGTTAACAGGAAACGACTCCTATTCTCGAACGAACGACCTCCTTTCCTTCTGCCTAGGTCTGCTTCAACGAGCCTCGCTACTTCAAGGAATGGAAAGAGCCTTCCTGTCAAAGGCGGCCGGCCGAAGGAACCGCCTCGAAGAAGTTCTATACACTTGCTTCTCTTTTTATATTAAATTAATTTTTTATAATCTAAGAACATGTAATTTTAGAACTTCAATTGTTGCTTTTTTAGCATAGCAGCAAGGTTTCTTATATAAAGATATAACCTAAATGCAGCCGTTATCTTTTATACGCGAGACCAACAAATTTTCCCTCGTAAGGCCGACAACAAAGCATCGGAACAAGAGCTTCCGGGCACACACCTGGAACAGGCCTAGGAAAGAGATTGATGAGCTGAGAGGGATAAACCAAGATCCCTTCTCTGATTCTCGTAGGGGCAGGGGTAGATCAGGTGGTCGATTGTCGAGAGGAGGTAGAGGCCGTCGTCCTTCCTATCTGTTGTCTGCTCGGGAAGTAACTGAGGATGAAGGATCTCGCCCCCCTGCTTCATCAAGGAAGGCTTCCATGGTTGCTGCTCCATCTGCTGTAAAATGGGCGCGTGTTCAACACTTCCTTGGGTAAGTAAACCCAACCCTGCTAATGTGCTGGTTAACTCTGGTCCATCAGATCCTAAATCTACGCCTGCGATTAATGTAGAGCAGCCCACTAAACCACAATCTAATAGGGGTCATTTTATTGGGCTAACCTCTTGAAAGATGGCGCTAAGGCAACAAAATTGTAACTGCAGTATTTGGAACCAGAAATTCTAGATGGGAAAACTATTGTGCGAATGCCATCAGAGGTTATTGAACAAGCGGACCCTAGATGGGAGGAATGCCGAGTTGGCAACCTTGATTTTGCCTAATATAAGTTTCACACAAGGAACCTCTTGCTCTTAAGGATAAACTACGATATTTGATGGACTGGCAGTTCAGCCATGTAATTTCTCCCTCAAGCTGAACGAACTTGACCTGCTCCTTTAGTTTAGGGCTATAGAGTTTACTTGCTTCTCACTAACGGCAGAATCGTAAGCTTGATCACTCGACTCTAAACAAAAATAAAAAAACTCGGCTATAGGATGACAATCCTTCACTCCGGAAAGGTAGGTTCCATACCGACAAGACCTCCTATCCTAGAATAAGCTCATTTCACACCAAAAACAGCGGAACTTCATCACCAAGATAGAGTTGGGTAAAGCCCTAATGTAACTGAACGAAGTGGAAAACCCGCAATACGAGAGCAAAAACCTTCTGTGTGTAAGAGGAAGAGCAAGATCGAGTTAGGTAGGATGTAGATCGAGCGCAATAAGCTACAGGAGTGATTATTTCGCTTTGGAAGGAAAAGAGCATCTCAAATCAAATAAGGTCCTCACTCAGCTCTCAGGCTGTCTGGGAATAGCTCCACCAGACAAAGAATAGGAGAAAGGAGTGTAGGATTGGTAAGCTTTGCCGGAAAGAAGCTACTCGACTAATTCAGGAGGCTACTACCGGCGAAGCTCGTTTGCTTCGGAGCGTGCTATTGCGTGAAGCGGAAAGGGGGCCTAGTCACAGCGCAAAGGGACAGCGGAATCCAAGACTATGGGGGATGGGCAATTGACTCTTTCAAGTCAGAGATGCGGAGTTTCCGGGTAGTCTCCGATATGGCTAATTAGCCCCTTAAGTCAGAGATGCGGAGTTTCCGGTGTCAGTCTTGCTTCTGCTGGGCTAGCTCTTCCCCGGGAGCTGACCCGAGAACTCTAACTTAAACAGCCTTAGTGAGTCTTCCATTGGCTAAGAAGCTCTTTTCGGCAACTACATCGTACCCTACCCCTAGATTATCCTATTCTTTCTCCTTGCTTTTCGATAGCGTAGTTTCGTACCCAAGGTAGTGCTAACTATCTCTCCTGCGCTAGTGAATCCTAACCTCTTATGCTTCTTCCGCTTCAATGATTTAGGAGTGAATACCCGGCGAAAGGCGATCCGCCAGCGAGGAATTACCCATAGACGGCCTTGGGCTTCTGTTCATGTGCATCCTCTTGCCTCTGGGTGGATGATGCGCATTGAACTTGACTCCACCCATAGAGGTGCATAGCCCGGCGAAATAAGGTTTTACCTAAGGACCTTGCTACTCAATGCCTAACCTACTCGCTCACTCGAGTCCCAAACAAAGGCAATAATCATTGTTCTCCGACGGAAGCGAAGCAATTGACTCTTGCCTTGGGCCTTAACCGCCAGTCCCATACGCTGTCAAGCCCAATCCAATGAAGGGAGCCTTAACTTGCCTGTCCAAAGGATAAGAATCTTTTGTTAATCAAGGACTACGTCTCTCTTATGGAACCCTATTAGCTTTCGCGGTCCTTTTAGGCATGCCCTGGAGCCCCTCAACCTAGGTCCAGGTCCTACTACCGCATTACCATAGAGACTTATGGATTTAGGAAACTCGTGAACGAGACCGGATGCGATCTCTCTAAATGGATAAAGAAAGGAAAATCACACAACCCTGTATAAGGTCTTCCCAGTTGATTTAACCATTTTCAATTTTCATCATTGAACAAAACCAATTCCAAGAAATCAATCCATTGCCTTATTCAAGCTCTCCAACTCCAATCGGCTATGATCTTGATCTTTCCTCTCGTTCAATATATCTTATAGTAACGAGTAGATCAAGTTTTCCGATTGGGGTTGGGTCTTGCCTTTCTCCATGCATTCATAGCGTTCGTTGTTTTGTACAACTCGGTCGAGCCTTAGACGGGGCGTTAAACAACTAGAACCCCCTTATACAGCTCCAGGTTGTGGTGATCCCTGCCTTTCTTTATCCATAAGAGAGAAGCGCATCCGCCCCTCGTTCACTAGGGTATCCTAAATCCATAATCGCATCTCTCATGGCCATGCGGTAGTAGCCGGACCTGAACCTAGCCTTGAGGCTGATCGCAGGGCATGCCTAAATTTCCGCTAAAGCTAATCCCGTTCCATAAGATGATGATCGTAGTCCTTCCTTTTCTAAAACTATTCTTATCCTTTGGTCAGGCAAGTTAGAGGCTCCCTTCCGTTGGATTGGGCTTGTCAGCGTATGGCCTCTGGCGGCTTAACGCCTCTGTTGGCTAGCTAGTCGTCTTGCTTCGCTTCCGTCGGTGAACAATGATTATTGCCTTTGTTTTGGGACTCGAGTGAGCGAGTAGGTTAGGCATTCGAGTAGCAACCGTCCTTAGGTAAAACCTTATTTCGCCGGGCTATGCACCTCTATGGGTGGAGTCAAGTTCAATGCGCATCATCCCACCCAGAGGCAAGAGGATGCACATGAACAGAAGCCCAAGGCCGTCTATGGGTAATTCCTCGCTGGCGGATCGCCTTTCGCCGGGTATTCACTCCTAAATCATTGAAGCGGAAGAAGCATAAGAGGTTAGGATTCACTAGCGCAGGAGAGATAGTTAGCACTACCTTGGGTACGAAACTACGCTATCGAAAAGCAAGGAGAAAGAATAGGATAATCTAGGGGTAGGGTACGATGTAGTTGCCGAAAAGAGCTTCTTAGCCAATGGAAGACTCACTAAGGCTGTTTAAGTTAGAGTTCTCGGGTCAGCTCCCGGGGAAGAGCTAGCCCAGCAGAAGCAAGACTGACACCGGAAACTCCGCATCTCTGACTTAAGGGGCTAATTAGCCATATCGGAGACTACCCGGAAACTCCGCATCTCTGACTTGAAAGAGTCAATTGCCCATCCCCCATAGTCTTGGATTCCGCTGTCCCTTTGCGCTGTGACTAGGCCCCCTTTCCGCTTCACGCAATAGCACGCTCCGAAGCAAACGAGCTTCGCCGGTAGTAGCCTCCTGAATTAGTCGAGTAGCTTCTTTCCGGCAAAGCTTACCAATCCTACACTCCTTTCTCCTATTCTTTGTCTGGTGGAGCTATTCCCAGACAGCCTGAGAGCTGAGTGAGGACCTTATTTGATTTGAGATGCTCTTTTCCTTCCAAAGCGAAATAATCACTCCTGTAGCTTATTGCGCTCGATCTACATCCTACCTAACTCGATCTTGCTCTTCCTCTTACACACAGAAGGTTTTTGCTCTCGTATTGCGGGTTTTCCACTTCGTTCAGTTACATTAGGGCTTTACCCAACTCTATCTTGGTGATGAAGTTCCGCTGTTTTTGGTGTGAAATGAGCTTATTCTAGGATAGGAGGTCTTGTCGGTATGGAACCTACCTTTCCGGAGTGAAGGATTGTCATCCTATAGCCGAGTTTTTTTATTTTTGTTTAGAGTCGAGTGATCAAGCTTACGATTCTGCCGTTAGTGAGAAGCAAGTAAACTCTATAGCCCTAAACTAAAGGAGCAGGTCAAGTTCGTTCAGCTTGAGGGAGAAATTACATGGCTGAACTGCCAGTCCATCAAATATCGTAGTTTATCCTTAAGAGCAAGAGGTTCCTTGTGTGAAACTTATATTAGGCAAAATCAAGGTTGCCAACTCGGCATTCCTCCCATCTAGGGTCCGCTTGTTCAATAACCTCTGATGGCATTCGCACAATAGTTTTCCCATCTAGAATTTCTGGTTCCAAATACTGCAGTTACAATTTTGTTGCCTTAGCGCCATCTTTCAAGAGGTTAGCCCAATAAAATGACCCCTATTAGATTGTGGTTTAGTGGGCTGCTCTACATTAATCGCAGGCGTAGATTTAGGATCTGATGGACCAGAGTTAACCAGCACATTAGCAGGGTTGGGTTTACTTACCCAAGGAAGTGTTGAACACGCGCCCATTTTACAGCAGATGGAGCAGCAACCATGGAAGCCTTCCTTGATGAAGCAGGGGGGCGAGATCCTTCATCCTCAGTTACTTCCCGAGCAGACAACAGATAGGAAGGACGACGGCCTCTACCTCCTCTCGACAATCGACCACCTGATCTACCCCTGCCCCTACGAGAATCAGAGAAGGGATCTTGGTTTATCCCTCTCAGCTCATCAATCTCTTTCCTAGGCCTGTTCCAGGTGTGTGCCCGGAAGCTCTTGTTCCGATGCTTTGTTGTCGGCCTTACGAGGGAAAATTTGTTGGTCTCGCGTATAAAAGATAACGGCTGCATTTAGGTTATATCTTTATATAAGAAACCTTGCTGCTATGCTAAAAAAGCAACAATTGAAGTTCTAAAATTACATGTTCTTAGATTATAAAAAATTAATTTAATATAAAAAGAGAAGCAAGTGTATAGAACTTCTTCGAGGCGGTTCCTTCGGCCGGCCGCCTTTGACAGGAAGGCTCTTTCCATTCCTTGAAGTAGCGAGGCTCGTTGAAGCAGACCTAGGCAGAAGGAAAGGAGGTCGTTCGTTCGAGAATAGGAGTCGTTTCCTGTTAACAACGGAAAGCGGATCAGTTGAGTGGCAAGCCAGCTGATAGGGCCACGAAGCACCCAACGAATGGAGGACTGGAACGGCTTTAATCATATGCTTAACACAGCCAGTTCGAAAACGAGCTAGTCGCCTTACTTCGAGAACGAACTATTTACTTAACCCGGACGGTTCTTTGCTCAACACTGACTGCTCGTTGCTTTACACGAACAGTTCCCCAATCCTCATTCGCCCCCCTACGTGCTCTCTTTCGAGGACCTGAACCTGAACCCGCCCCTCATTTAGCATGAAGCTTGCTGGCGGCATCGATGACGGTGTCGGCGGAGTTCTCAGGTACCAACTCAACTCCACAAAGTGCTTTTACACCTGGCCTATCTTTTGCACTGGAAGGGACCTATCGTGACCCTAAAACTGAAGACCCCATAAACTCGCGATTGAAAAAAAAAACGAAATCGGGATGAGCTAAGCTCACAAAAACCAAAAGAGAAAGATGCGATGCGAGAGTTCACGAATGACCGATCGATACAGTACGAGAGCTTCCACGGAATTTATATCAAAAGAAATCTCTTTAGGAAAGCAAGTCCCGTCGAGTTAGCCGTTGGAGGAAAGGCATGACTTAAGAGGAGAGCGAGTGACTTTCAGGCGAGATGGTTCAATAGTCGATTAGATAAAGGCCGTTCCTACTTCCAACGAGGAGAAGAAAGTCGTCAATAAATAGCGTAAATGTAAATAAGGAAGTGGCTTTTCTTGTTCATGACTCCGCTCCTATTGAATAGAATTAGGAAGAAGGGCCGCTAGTCATTCTTTTCAGAATCCGAAGTCGAATCTTTTCTTTTCCTTGCTTATTCGTCAAGATTTTCTTTGTGTTCCGTGTACCGCACCGAAGCTTGTGGAGCCTATGCGAAGCAAGCGGGTAGAAGATCTCATATTAAAGAATTCGCTTTGAGTTCGTTCTTTTTCATCATGTCTTGGTTCACAGTTTATCTGAATCAGACTAAGAGATTGGCATCAACAAAGCAAGGCCCCATTGAGCTTAGCCTAGAGCAGATCGAAAAGGTCTCGCGAAGGCGGGAACCCCTTGCCGAAGATCCTTCTCTTTCTCTGTGAAGATAGACTGCTCTTTCTTGCTTTGCGTGTCAAGTGCGAGATTGGTTGAGAACCCTTCGCCCACAGTGCTTTCAAAAGCAGGTCTCCGTTTGGTGTTCCGTGTACTAGGGTTAAGGTGGAAGATCGAAATGGAAGTCATATATAGCCTATTAATTAGAAATCGATTTTCAATTCAGGTTTACAACAAAACAACAATATCATAAGAGAAGAAAGATCTCCGCGTAGAAAGATTAGCTCTTCCTTTCTTCATCCTAGCACTATGAGATGAGATTGATCCCTTCTGACTCCCATGCTTTCCGTTGGTCAACAACCAACCAAAGCTCTATCTAATTCTTCACGAGTCCTACAGGAAGGACTCTCTTTCTGTCTGTAGGGAATCATTTTCTTGAAATCCATCAATATGTTTGAAAAATTTCCACGCCTCTTTTTATTTGATGAAAATAGTCTGAATTCCAGTGCTACATCTTCTAGAACTCCGAGTCAATCCACGACGACTATTACCGATTATAGTCTTCAATCGTCCGATACTCAAGGTTCTTATGATGGTATTTTTGAGGATCATCCAGGTCTTAACCCTTCCAGTGAACGTATAGTAGAGCTTCAATCTGATATACGCGAGAAATTGGAGGAGCTTCTGATTAACAAGAGTCCCGAAGATGCTATAGTTGCGGCCGAAGCTTTACATGGGGAAAGCGACAATATCCCTTTTATGGAGTTCATTTTGAATGATTTGAACACAAACGGAGTAGAAAGTGAGTCCTATAAAGATGCGCTGGCAGCACTAGCGAAGATGGTCACCAGCCCACTTGAACAATTTGAAATCATCCCATTTTTTCCTATGAAGATAGGAGACTTGTATTTCTCATTCACAAATCCATCTTTGTTTATGCTGCTAACTCTCAGTTTGGTCCTACTTCTTCTTTATTTTGTTACTAAAAAGGGAGGAGGAAACTCAGTACCAAATGCTTGGCAATCCTTGGTAGAGCTTCTTTATGATTTCGTGCTAAACCTGGTAAACGAACAAATAAGTGGTCTTTCCGGAAATGTGAAACAAAAGTTTTTCCCTTGCATCTTGGTCACTTTTACTTTTTCGTTATTTCGTAATCCCCAGGGTATGATACCTTATAGCTTCACAGTTACAAGTCATTTTCTCATTACTTTGGGTCTCTCATTTTCTATTTTTATAGGCATTACTATCGTGGGATTTCAAAGAAATGGGCTTCATTTTTTAAGCTTCTTCTTACCCGCAGGAGTCCCACTGCCGTTAGCACCTTTTTTAGTACTCCTTGAGCTAATCCCTCATTGTTTTCGCGCATTAAGCTCAGGAATACGTTTATTTGCTAATATGATGGCCGGTCATAGTTCAGTAAAGATTTTAAGTGGGTCCGCTTGGACTATGCTATGTATGAATGATCTTTTCTATTTCATAGGGGATCTTGGTCCTTTATTTATAGTTCTTGCATTAACCGGTCCGGAATTAGGTGTAGCTATATCACAAGCTCATGTTTCTACGATCTCAATCTGTATTTACTTGAATGATGCTATAAATCTCCATCAAAGTGATTCTTTTTTATAATTGAACAAAAGCGAGGAGCAAAGCCACTTTACCGAGTTTACGAGGTGAAGGAGTGATAACAACTTCGCTCGGATCGAAAAAAAAAAAGATTCCGAGCACGTCTGGTCAAAGTCTATCTGTCTTTACCACGAGTCATTTTCCTTGGCTAACAAGAAATTTGAGTTTTTCCCGTATCCGCGGGTTCTTCAATTTGCTTCCTCCCTCATATAGGAAATAAGGTTGGTGGTATACTATATTTTTCCCCTTATTGGAATTCCTTTTAATGACA
>JAGVVM010000771.1:32500-35000 GCA_019149425.1 Psidium friedrichsthalianum | reverse complement strand
CTGATTGGTTTGAGAACCTGATTGAAGAAGACCAGAATTTTGGAATACACGTGGATCTGCGGATCCAGTGTTTGAAGTTATTCTAGTGTCTTTTAGGGATGGGATTCCACAGTTCATACAGAGACGTTGTTGAGTATGTGGCTTGACTGACTCCAAGGTGACTCAAGTCTCGATTGAGCAGTCATTTTTGATAGTCACGGGTCCTGCTTTAGCACCCTTTCACATTTGCAACTGTAGAGGGCGGTTTGTGACCTTCCCATTTTCCAGTGAAACCGGGGACCGAAAGGTCGTGAGAGATAGCAAAAAGATGCATCCATTTCTAGGCTAATTCAGTGTCTTGTGGATGCTCTATCTATGAGGTAGTTAGACACGCCCTTTGGGGGATCTCTTGGGTCTTTTAAAAGGACTCAATCAAAGGGCACAAACAAATGAAGGGAAAGCCTGCTGTTTGTTTTTCTGAGGTTGGGTTTTGAGATGAGAGTAGGATACACACGTTGAAGAAATCCATTGTCTAGAGAGAGTGGAGTGATCTCAAATAGTTTTCTATTTTCATATTTCTAACTTGACTTATATATATTCTAATTTATATCGTTTTTCGAAAAAAATCAAAGTATATGTCTTTCTCATTTGCTGCCACTCAACAACAGCCGGTCTCAGCTCTGCACATTCCTAGAAATTTTTTCTTTATTTCAGCTAAAGATTGTTATCATCTGGTATGAGAGCCCAGGTTGTGAAGATATGGTAGTGATACAATCTTCTGGATCTATGGTTGCTGATATGATTACTGCATTAACGCATACGATTGTCAAGCATCGCAAGATTTTTCCTCGAAATGTAGATGTTTGGAAGATGAGAATGCAGTTCCTTCTCAAAGAACAGGATCTTTTTTTTTCATTCTTGAGAAAAGATAAGCCCGCGGATCTGGCGCTAATGGCAGTCAAGGATAAGGTACTAGTTTCAGTGGGAGACTCCACCGAGAATGTATGAGTCAATGACAATGGTAAACATGAAGTTTCTTCGGCAACGGTTCTTTCCAAGCAAGATGCAAGAGGGGACGAGCCTGTCTCAGCACTCAGACAAGATGGAGAAGATGATCAAAGAATTGGTAGCAGTGAGAGTCATTTTGACTGATCGTGATCAGTGACCGGGAAGTCTACTGAAGTCGTTTGAGTCTTTGACAACCACTCTCTCCCGTGAAACTCCTCCTTTAACTATTGATTGATCCGACCATTTTCTTTAGGCAGAAGCTGAAAAGAGATTTAAACAGCAGTCATTAAAAACTAATGCTGCTAAAAAAAGAAGAATAAGCACAAAGTGAGTGCAGAAGGACCTGAAAAACATAGAGTGTTGGTCCTCCAAGAAGAAAGGTCACTTGAGTTTTGAGTGCCCATGAAAGAAGGGCAAAGGGAAAAAGCCATGATGATCAGGAAAAGGTAGTCTTGGTCACTACTATGGCCCTGTTTGCCAACATTTCAGATAGTTGGTGGATCGGGTCCTCGCATCATATTTTCTTCCTTTCGGAAGAATTATGTGCAAATATGATTGAAGAACTAGGTTCTTCATATATGGGCAATGGCACTTCGACTGGTTTCAGAGGCCGAGGGAATGTGTAATTGCTGTTTGAAAACGGAAAGTCAGAAAGAAGGGGTATCAAATGTTGATTTTATTTTTGTACCTGAAGAGAACCTACTCTCGATGAGAAGAGTCTTGACTTGAGATTCTATTAGTAAATAGCGCGCTACTTCTAGCAGCTTGCTTCCAAGCTTGACTAATAGGACTTTCTAGAGAGAGGTGAATAAGGGGGGAGACCAATCCCATTGTGTGGAAAGATTATTCTGTCAGCTGATTCACCAGGGTTCATTAGGAATTTTTGAATTGGATCCAAGAAGATAGGATCATCGATCTGTTCTGCCAGTAAATCCAATACTAACTTATGATCTACTTGTTCTTATCTCCATAGAAAGCGAAGCACTTTCGGACGTCAGCATGTACTAATCGCTCCCCCGCACTCCACCCCCACCCCCTATTTGAGTAAGGCTGGAAGGAATTGGCAGAATTTTGTTAGGTCCCAATGAGGGGGGACCGGGTCATGCGACGGATGCAAGCTAGACTTTGAAGCAAAAAATCCAAGATTTCATAGAAGAAGGAAAAATCAACGTGGCGGATGAACAGGAAGCTCCTAAGAACCCCAACGAGAAAATGGGAGTTTTTAAGAACTCGCTCTCTAGTCACGCTCTGGTCTCAACATGCTGGGCCGAGGAAGTGTCCGATTTCCAACATCCCCCTACCATCACTACAATGAATGCTTTTAATACTATATTGCTTTGTGAGTAAGATCCGGATCATCATGACCCCTACGTTCCGGCTTCCAAAGGCGATCCTAAGGGAAGAATAATTTTGAATAAAAGGGAGTTGGCTGCAAGAAGAACAACGAGAGGAAGCTCCACCGAAAGAAGAAGAGAAAATAAGACTCGAGTTTCTGGAAATGTTTCAACAGGGA
>JAGVVM010000771.1:22500-25000 GCA_019149425.1 Psidium friedrichsthalianum | reverse complement strand
CATTCAATCTTCTTCTTTTCTTTCTCTTTTCTATCTTTTTTTGAATTTTCCTCTTCCCATGGAACTCCCTGTTGAAACATTTCCAGAAACTCGAGTCTTATTTTCTCTTCTTCTTTCGGTGGAGCTTCCTCTCGTTGTTCTTCTTGCAGCCAACTCCCTTTTATTCAAAATTATTCTTCCCTTAGGATCGCCTTTGGAAGCCGGAACGTAGGGGTCATGATGATCCGGATCTTACTCACAAAGCAATATAGTATTAAAAGCATTCATTGTAGTGATGGTAGGGGGATGTTGGAAATCGGACACTTCCTCGGCCCAGCATGTTGAGACCAGAGCGTGACTAGAGAGCGAGTTCTTAAAAACTCCCATTTTCTCGTTGGGGTTCTTAGGAGCTTCCTGTTCATCCGCCACGTTGATTTTTCCTTCTTCTATGAAATCTTGGATTTTTTGCTTCAAAGTCTAGCTTGCATCCGTCGCATGACCCGGTCCCCCCTCATTGGGACCTAACAAAATTCTGCCAATTCCTTCCAGCCTTACTCAAATAGGGGGTGGGGGTGGAGTGCGGGGGAGCGATTAGTACATGCTGACGTCCGAAAGTGCTTCGCTTTCTATGGAGATAAGAACAAGTAGATCATAAGTTAGTATTGGATTTACTGGCAGAACAGATCGATGATCCTATCTTCTTGGATCCAATTCAAAAATTCCTAATGAACCCTGGTGAATCAGCTGACAGAATAATCTTTCCACACAATGGGATTGGTCTCCCCCCTTATTCACCTCTCTCTAGAAAGTCCTATTAGTCAAGCTTGGAAGCAAGCTGCTAGAAGTAGCGCGCTATTTACTAATAGAATCTCAAGTCAAGACTCTTCTCATCGAGAGTAGGTTCTCTTCAGGTACAAAAATAAAATCAACATTTGATACCCCTTCTTTCTGACTTTCCGTTTTCAAACAGCAATTACACATTCCCTCGGCCTCTGAAACCAGTCGAAGTGCCATTGCCCATATATGAAGAACCTAGTTCTTCAATCATATTTGCACATAATTCTTCCGAAAGGAAGAAAATATGATGCGAGGACCCGATCCACCAACTATCTGAAATGTTGGCAAACAGGGCCATAGTAGTGACCAAGACTACCTTTTCCTGATCATCATGGCTTTTTCCCTTTGCCCTTCTTTCATGGGCACTCAAAACTCAAGTGACCTTTCTTCTTGGAGGACCAACACTCTATGTTTTTCAGGTCCTTCTGCACTCACTTTGTGCTTATTCTTCTTTTTTTAGCAGCATTAGTTTTTAATGACTGCTGTTTAAATCTCTTTTCAGCTTCTGCCTAAAGAAAATGGTCGGATCAATCAATAGTTAAAGGAGGAGTTTCACGGGAGAGAGTGGTTGTCAAAGACTCAAACGACTTCAGTAGACTTCCCGGTCACTGATCACGATCAGTCAAAATGACTCTCACTGCTACCAATTCTTTGATCATCTTCTCCATCTTGTCTGAGTGCTGAGACAGGCTCGTCCCCTCTTGCATCTTGCTTGGAAAGAACCGTTGCCGAAGAAACTTCATGTTTACCATTGTCATTGACTCATACATTCTCGGTGGAGTCTCCCACTGAAACTAGTACCTTATCCTTGACTGCCATTAGCGCCAGATCCGCGGGCTTATCTTTTCTCAAGAATGAAAAAAAAAGATCCTGTTCTTTGAGAAGGAACTGCATTCTCATCTTCCAAACATCTACATTTCGAGGAAAAATCTTGCGATGCTTGACAATCGTATGCGTTAATGCAGTAATCATATCAGCAACCATAGATCCAGAAGATTGTATCACTACCATATCTTCACAACCTGGGCTCTCATACCAGATGATAACAATCTTTAGCTGAAATAAAGAAAAAATTTCTAGGAATGTGCAGAGCTGAGACCGGCTGTTGTTGAGTGGCAGCAAATGAGAAAGACATATACTTTGATTTTTTTCGAAAAACGATATAAATTAGAATATATATAAGTCAAGTTAGAAATATGAAAATAGAAAACTATTTGAGATCACTCCACTCTCTCTAGACAATGGATTTCTTCAACGTGTGTATCCTACTCTCATCTCAAAACCCAACCTCAGAAAAACAAACAGCAGGCTTTCCCTTCATTTGTTTGTGCCCTTTGATTGAGTCCTTTTAAAAGACCCAAGAGATCCCCCAAAGGGCGTGTCTAACTACCTCATAGATAGAGCATCCACAAGACACTGAATTAGCCTAGAAATGGATGCATCTTTTTGCTATCTCTCACGACCTTTCGGTCCCCGGTTTCACTGGAAAATGGGAAGGTCACAAACCGCCCTCTACAGTTGCAAATGTGAAAGGGTGCTAAAGCAGGACCCGTGACTATCAAAAATGACTGCTCAATCGAGACTTGAGTCACCTTGGAGTCAGTCAAGCCACATACTCAACAACGTCTCTGTATGAACTGTGGAATCCCATCCCTAAAAGACACTAGAATAACTTCAAACACTG
>JAGVVM010000771.1:17500-20000 GCA_019149425.1 Psidium friedrichsthalianum | reverse complement strand
TACAGAGACGTTGTTGAGTATGTGGCTTGACTGACTCCAAGGTGACTCAAGTCTCGATTGAGCAGTCATTTTTGATAGTCACGGGTCCTGCTTTAGCACCCTTTCACATTTGCAACTGTAGAGGGCGGTTTGTGACCTTCCCATTTTCCAGTGAAACCGGGGACCGAAAGGTCGTGAGAGATAGCAAAAAGATGCATCCATTTCTAGGCTAATTCAGTGTCTTGTGGATGCTCTATCTATGAGGTAGTTAGACACGCCCTTTGGGGGATCTCTTGGGTCTTTTAAAAGGACTCAATCAAAGGGCACAAACAAATGAAGGGAAAGCCTGCTGTTTGTTTTTCTGAGGTTGGGTTTTGAGATGAGAGTAGGATACACACGTTGAAGAAATCCATTGTCTAGAGAGAGTGGAGTGATCTCAAATAGTTTTCTATTTTCATATTTCTAACTTGACTTATATATATTCTAATTTATATCGTTTTTCGAAAAAAATCAAAGTATATGTCTTTCTCATTTGCTGCCACTCAACAACAGCCGGTCTCAGCTCTGCACATTCCTAGAAATTTTTTCTTTATTTCAGCTAAAGATTGTTATCATCTGGTATGAGAGCCCAGGTTGTGAAGATATGGTAGTGATACAATCTTCTGGATCTATGGTTGCTGATATGATTACTGCATTAACGCATACGATTGTCAAGCATCGCAAGATTTTTCCTCGAAATGTAGATGTTTGGAAGATGAGAATGCAGTTCCTTCTCAAAGAACAGGATCTTTTTTTTTCATTCTTGAGAAAAGATAAGCCCGCGGATCTGGCGCTAATGGCAGTCAAGGATAAGGTACTAGTTTCAGTGGGAGACTCCACCGAGAATGTATGAGTCAATGACAATGGTAAACATGAAGTTTCTTCGGCAACGGTTCTTTCCAAGCAAGATGCAAGAGGGGACGAGCCTGTCTCAGCACTCAGACAAGATGGAGAAGATGATCAAAGAATTGGTAGCAGTGAGAGTCATTTTGACTGATCGTGATCAGTGACCGGGAAGTCTACTGAAGTCGTTTGAGTCTTTGACAACCACTCTCTCCCGTGAAACTCCTCCTTTAACTATTGATTGATCCGACCATTTTCTTTAGGCAGAAGCTGAAAAGAGATTTAAACAGCAGTCATTAAAAACTAATGCTGCTAAAAAAAGAAGAATAAGCACAAAGTGAGTGCAGAAGGACCTGAAAAACATAGAGTGTTGGTCCTCCAAGAAGAAAGGTCACTTGAGTTTTGAGTGCCCATGAAAGAAGGGCAAAGGGAAAAAGCCATGATGATCAGGAAAAGGTAGTCTTGGTCACTACTATGGCCCTGTTTGCCAACATTTCAGATAGTTGGTGGATCGGGTCCTCGCATCATATTTTCTTCCTTTCGGAAGAATTATGTGCAAATATGATTGAAGAACTAGGTTCTTCATATATGGGCAATGGCACTTCGACTGGTTTCAGAGGCCGAGGGAATGTGTAATTGCTGTTTGAAAACGGAAAGTCAGAAAGAAGGGGTATCAAATGTTGATTTTATTTTTGTACCTGAAGAGAACCTACTCTCGATGAGAAGAGTCTTGACTTGAGATTCTATTAGTAAATAGCGCGCTACTTCTAGCAGCTTGCTTCCAAGCTTGACTAATAGGACTTTCTAGAGAGAGGTGAATAAGGGGGGAGACCAATCCCATTGTGTGGAAAGATTATTCTGTCAGCTGATTCACCAGGGTTCATTAGGAATTTTTGAATTGGATCCAAGAAGATAGGATCATCGATCTGTTCTGCCAGTAAATCCAATACTAACTTATGATCTACTTGTTCTTATCTCCATAGAAAGCGAAGCACTTTCGGACGTCAGCATGTACTAATCGCTCCCCCGCACTCCACCCCCACCCCCTATTTGAGTAAGGCTGGAAGGAATTGGCAGAATTTTGTTAGGTCCCAATGAGGGGGGACCGGGTCATGCGACGGATGCAAGCTAGACTTTGAAGCAAAAAATCCAAGATTTCATAGAAGAAGGAAAAATCAACGTGGCGGATGAACAGGAAGCTCCTAAGAACCCCAACGAGAAAATGGGAGTTTTTAAGAACTCGCTCTCTAGTCACGCTCTGGTCTCAACATGCTGGGCCGAGGAAGTGTCCGATTTCCAACATCCCCCTACCATCACTACAATGAATGCTTTTAATACTATATTGCTTTGTGAGTAAGATCCGGATCATCATGACCCCTACGTTCCGGCTTCCAAAGGCGATCCTAAGGGAAGAATAATTTTGAATAAAAGGGAGTTGGCTGCAAGAAGAACAACGAGAGGAAGCTCCACCGAAAGAAGAAGAGAAAATAAGACTCGAGTTTCTGGAAATGTTTCAACAGGGAGTTCCATGGGAAGAGGAAAATTCAAAAAAAGATAGAAAAGAGAAAGAAAAGAAGAAGATTGAATGGATTATCCCGAACCTGCCTCCGCCGCCGTCGCACGAACCATTTCTGATGGC
>JAGVVM010000771.1:0-12500 GCA_019149425.1 Psidium friedrichsthalianum | reverse complement strand
TGTGAAAAGCTGTGTGGTGTGCCAAAGGGCTAAGGGTCAAAGACAAAACACCGGCCTCTACCAACCTCTTCCGATACCCAATGCTCCATGGGAGGACATCTCAATGGACTTTGTTCTTGGTTTGCCTAAGACTCGAGGTGGCTATGATTTCATATTTGTGGTAGTTGACCGGTTCTCCAAGATGGCCCACTTCATCCCATGTAAGTGCATTACCGATTCCTCTAATGTTGCCACTTTGTTCTTTCGAGAAGTAGTTAGATTGCATGGGGTGTTTAAAACTATCACTTCCGATAGAGACACCCGTTTTGTGGGTCACTTTTTGAAGATCTTATGGAGGATCATGGGAACAACACTACACTTCTCTAGTGCCTACCACCCCCAAACCGATGGACAAAGCGAGGAGATGTAATCCAATTGGAAACCTTTTGAGAAGCTTAGTAGGTGAACATCCAAGACTTTGGGACACGGTCCTACCACAAGCTTAGTTTGCATAAAAGAACTAAAAGAACCGCTCCACCGGAAAGTCCCCTTTTGAGGTAGTATATATATGGTAGAGCACCTCCTCTTATCTTAGACCGACTCTCCATGCCTCACCCGACCTTGGCTGGCCTATGACTACTGATTCGGTGCAAGCGGCGCTCCTTCCTTTCTTCATCCTTGTTTTGTTTTTCGGTCGGTGAGTTCCTCTCCCGGTGGTCGAGTTACTTCGTTTCTTAGGGGCGAATGGACAAAAGAGGGACTGGGAGGGACGGGGAATCAAGGTCTTCCTATCTATTCAATCACAGATTTCGAGAGAGAAGGTGCGGGGCAAGACCCACCATCTGATCTGAGCAGCTTAAGCCCACCTACTGTCGAACGGAGTCAACGAAAGCTTCTATTTCAACGCATGTCCGGGCGGGAAGGAACGATGAACGAACGAAGCAGATATAGTAGGGAACTCAATCAGTGCTTCTGAAGAGGCGAGGAGTGGAGTTCAGGGATCCATTTGAAGAAGCCCCCGGTATGGGGGGAGATCAAACAAAAGGGGGTATGTTAGTCAAATAGAGGGGTCTCCCGGGGGCCTAGTCCACGGCTGTAGCCTTAAGCGTCTAAGGGCTGTCATTCTTGTATTGGGCGAACTAAAGCGTTAAATAGCGCCCTTTAGTGGCGTGCAGGGAGTAGTCGTCTTGTTGCTGGTAGGTGCGACTATGTGAGTTGACAACAATACACTGGGGTATGTGTGAGTCCTTAACGGCCTTTAGTGATCCGAAGGAGCAATTGGGGTTACTTCAGACTGGCTTCCTCCCATATACCCCCGTTGACTGTGCTTGCTTATGCTTACTTTGAGTACGCTTGACTTTGTCTGGGTTCGTCTAGCTTTGCATTTCTTGCCTTGGACTCAGCCCAGCTTTGCATCCCCTTTAAAGCTCCTTTCACCCTGGTCCCATTCTTGTCATTTACTGAGCCATTTTGATAAATGAAATACTTTCTCGGTATATGAGATATAAAGTATTTAGGTTTCAAATGTCCTTTTCGAGTTCAATCGTCGTTTTAATTCAATTGCTGCTAAGCGCTATATTCGCATGACTGAATCGAATTGCGAATGCTTGCTCAGGAGTGAGATCTTTTTTTAATCATTTTGCCAAACTATTCGAATGAAATGAGTTACGCGCCAAAGAAACTAAGTGAAGGGCAAGCGGAGGCAGCTTCTTCGTGCTATAAGTGGGGGTGCCAGATAAAACTATATACGTCGTTTTTAAGCCCCTACTCCTATAAAGGCAGGCTGCCCCATTGATCGCCGCTCCACCACTGGACTTTTTGTCTTCCTTTGAGACTATCTTTTTTCCTGGAAGAGCAAAAAGCAGGACACTGTATCCAAATCCAGTGCAGAGGCAGAATACTGGGCTATGTCTGCAGCCACTAGTGAAGTGGTTTGGTTACGCAGGCTTCTATCTGATCTGGGGATTCATCTCACCGCTGCAAGGCCTCTTCATTGTGACAATAACGGCCCTATTCAGATTGCAACCAACCCTGTCTGTATTTAATGAGCGTACCAATAAGAAACGAAGTGGCCTTACTCATTTAGGGCGCTTCACTCGCGAGAAGTGCTTGGATTAAAAGACAGCCCTTTATTTCGTCCGACCTTCAGATTGCAGATTTGTTCACCAAGTCTCACACTCGTGCTCGGCATGAATTCTTTTTGGGCAAACTCGAACAAATGAGAGGTCAAGAAGCTCGAGGATCAGGCAACTCAGACAAGAAAAGGAGGCCATCGATGCTATGATATCCAGCATCAAGGCCGAAATCCCAAGGCTGAGAATTACCGAGCAGTTGCCCACTTCTACCTGACGGTAGAACCTCGTCTTAAGGCGAAAATAAAAGAAGTCCGCGAGACTTTTGAAAAGACGGTCTGTTCCCTTAACCCTTTTTTGGCTTTTTGGGAACGTCATACGTGGGAAGCACTTCGGCTACCTTATCGCAAGGGTTTCGATGAAAAAAAGCATCCCCACTAAATCAAGAGTTTAGATGCCCGAACATCTAAGAAGATTGAATCAGGAATAAGTGGGTGATCTCTTGAAGAAGGGCCTAATTAGGCCAAGTAAGAGTCCATGGTCCAGCGCTGCAAAATACGTCAATAACAGAAATGAGCAAGAAAGGGGAATGCCAAGGTTAGTGATCAACTAGAAAGCCCTTTCAGAGGCCCTCTAGTGAATTAGGTAGCCCGTACCTAATCGACAAACAAAGACTTTTTCGTTCGTAAGCACTGAGCGAGCCGCCTTGTCTACGAAGCTTCGCTGCTCCGCCTGCAGCAGTTCCTTATTCTTTCATTCTTGAATAGGAGAGGCCTTCATCAATCAATCTTCAGTCACATTCCATCCCCAAGCAAAGCACTTCATAACTTGCTCTGGTAAGATCGGCTCATTAAAAAAAAAAATGGACTCATTTCACTGGATCAGCTACGACCGTTGCTAGGTTAGGGACAGCTCCGAAGAATGGAAGGAAGACGGATCCGTTTCTTTAAACAGCTGTCCAGACTTCCTCGGCTGCTCCTCCTCGATCGATGCGGCCCCTATTCCTTATTCATTATAAGAGAATCAACGGCTTGCTTGCCGTCGCAGCTAAGGCTAAGCGGGGCTAGGCCCTAACTTCCATTCAGAAATATGCATTTATCACCCTGGTTTTGTTCCCTCAGGAATTGTCAGCCCCGGACCAAAAAAGTAACAGATGCTCGCAAGACTCCCGAATTCACCCCATTTTTGTCGAACTTACATTGCATCCAGAGGATAACGGGAACCACCTGAGAGAAGCCGACGGACACCCGGAATAAATTAAAGAGCACTCCTGCTCGATAATTGAATGAGCAGCGCCGGCAGAACGATTTCAAAGAGCACCAATTCACTGATATTGAAAGCAAAGCGCCTTTTGAATCAAAATAGCGGGGGCCTTGCTCAAATGGATGATTGATAGTTTTCGATAAGAAGAAAGGTGTTGGTCTGTCTTATCCTATGATAAGAACATTCAAACCATATCGTAGCATGCGTATGGAAGAAAGGGCTTCTCAATAGGAATTCTTGGCCCCAACCCATTTACCACCTCTCATCCCAAATCTGTCTCTTCCTGCATTTGTGTAGCCAGCCTTTTCTCAAGATGAGGTGCTTCGGAAGACGCTTTCGGGCCCGAATTCAAATGAGTGGTCGACAAAAGGAACTTTCTTTGTGGAATTTGTGGAAACCGTCCCGTCCGCTGGCTCCTGTTCGGACGTCCCCCTTTTCACAATAACCCCTTTGTTGTGAGATACGGTGCTTTCCCATCAGGGGTTCGGAGCTTTTCAACAGACGGGCATAATCTTGGCCTATTGAATGAGCAATTCAATCCAAAATAGATCGTCAATTATATGCTATCAATCGAGATTTCGTTTTTATTATGATACGAATCCGACGATCTGAGTTCAAGCCGTTGGAATAGGTTCGACAGTGGATCACAAGTCCTTGGCGATCTCATCTATCTAATGAATGGAGGTCACTATAACTATAATAAGGGTCAGGGTCAGCCCTGCATGCACTCCCCTTCTCCTCAACAGGAATCTCGCAAGGCCCTTCCATAGAGAGTTTCATTAATTGGCGAAAAGCCCATTCAGTGACTTCGGCACATATCTGGGCCTTATCAAGATGGGTGGCCGAAAGATGTCTGTTGTGATCTAGCCCCATCCTTCTCCTGAAAAGGGCTTCAGAAGATAGTGCCGACTTACTGATCTGACGGGTCGTGTCTGAGACGAACTGGCCATCAGATCTGATACTACCTCCAGGGCTCTTTGAAGAGTTTAGCACTCCGCCCTTTTGTCGCTGTAATGATAGGATGGATCAAAAAAGGGAGAGAACGCATCAGAGTTGGAAGGGAGCCCCCGGGTTGTTAACTAAGCAACCTATGGCATTGGTCGTTCCTTCCTCTGATTGACCTCCAGTTTCTATAGTTATGCTAACTGCTTAGGAATGCAAAATCGGAGTTGCAGGGTCCCCGTCGATGCGATTGATTATTATCATTATACGTAATCAGTGGATCGAATTTCGGAGATCTTTTTAGAGATGATATAAATAAGAGGAGAAATTGACGGAAAGATCTGGGAGGACCGACCACCGCTAACGAACTCTTGTCGTGTCGGATTGTTTGGAGCACGTTTCTAGTAGGTACGGTGAACCGGGAGCTCCACTCTTGGAAGAACGGAAAATCACTTTATGCAGAGGTAAAAAAAGAACTCACACCCTAACCTGCATCCTATCTTTTTCTGTCACCTGCGATCAGCTTGAGGGATTCAAAAAGGTACTGTTCTTCGATCGTTGATTGTATCCTTTGTCGATTTACTGAAATGGCTGATTCAGCTCAAGTGATATCCGTCAAGCTCAATGAAAAAATGATTCCTTATGGAAAGTCCTAATATAATAGAATATTTTTTTCCTGGGAAAAGATCTTTTGAAATACAATGATTAGCTACAAAAGGACTTTTGTTTAGTGAACGTGTCACAGCCAATTACTCCTTTATTTGAATATATATATTTTTTATTTCAATTTTCTTTTTTTTTTTAGGATTCAATCCAGCCGCAGGTTTCCCTACGGCTAAACCAATTCCAAGGGAGGATACCGGAGCACAGTTCGAATCCGGGTTAGAAGCAAATGCGACCTCCTTCGCCCCCCCTATGTGCTGAGAATAAGAGGAGTCAGAAAGTGAAAGTCATTTCAGCTTCTCAACACATTGCTTGTGTGAAGACTGGTGAAGATGGAATGTGAGGAGAACTGAAAGAAGCCTTGAAGGGTCCCATTATTCCCTCAGCACCTCAAGGGCTCTCCAGGTAGAGGCATCCTGTTTGCCTCACATGGACACCTTCATATATCGGCCTACTCCGATGCGGATTGGGCTGGATCTCCGGGTGATCGGAGGTCTACTACTGGCTACTGCACTCTTATTGGAGGCAATCTTGTCCCTTAAACAAAAGAAGAATAAGCAAAAGTTGCCAGATCTAGTGCCGAAGCTGAGTATAGGGCTATGGCCCATGTCGACAAGGGTTTAAGGCTTTCAAGTAGAGCCTTCGTATATTCCTTAATAAAAGGTTTTCCAGTTTTCTTTTTCAGTATTCTCCATCTTGAAACTTATTCTAGTTCAACCAGCTAGAGAATTCGTAGTTGATTCACCTATACTACCTCATGGTTATAAACCTTCACAAACGGTTTATTAAGTCGGATAAAAAACCTAAAACGTGATATACCTGATTTGGAAGACAGAGCCTTAGAATTAGGCTTTCATCTTCAACCATCCTGGTCATCTGGACCCAACACTACTAAGAATCCCTTACGGGAAGCTTTAGGTGTTGATTGGTCCCAGAGAGACCGAAAGTTGACTATCTTCCAGACGTTACCAGTGGATGCAACTGCGGTCTGGAC
The DNA here is from genome assembly GCA_019149425.1 of Psidium friedrichsthalianum. Taxonomy (NCBI): domain Eukaryota; kingdom Viridiplantae; phylum Streptophyta; class Magnoliopsida; order Myrtales; family Myrtaceae; genus Psidium; species Psidium friedrichsthalianum. The sequence goes on along the minus strand of JAGVVM010000771.1, from coordinate 6,587 downwards.
TCTTGTAGGCCACGTCGTTGCGGATGGCTTCCATTTTTAAAAGAAAACCAAGTGCGTCGAAGCCAACGGTCGAATCTTTCTGTGAATTGTGCAATCATTATGTGAGGCCGCCCAGAAGATCTGGTGGGACTCGATGATTACACGTCCGGGTCGGAGCGGAGTGAAGCTTGAGGGTTCTGGTAAGGTCATTTGCCATCGCAAATCCTTTAGCTCAGGTGCTTGTGCGCCCGCTTCATGATTGGCTGATGAGGACTTTGTCTAAGTTGGAGTTTTTTTCCAGACAAGACCCCTTAAGCGTCTTAATAAAGGAATAAGAAATGGATTCTCTGACGACCTCAGCAACGGATTCCCTCCCTGCGGAGCTGACAGCCATGGTGCTAAATGTTCTGTTTGGAGAGAATATTGCCTCTACCTGGCTGTATCTGTTAACTGACAACTTCTTTAGGTGTCCTCAAAACCTTATTAAGTTAAAGGTAGCCGTTGGCTAGAGTTGTCCGTTTTCAGAAAGGCCAACCCCCAACCCGGCTAAATGGTTTTACAGTTTTTGGCCTGCATTTACACTAACTCACCATATGTTAGTGTGTATTGCGGCTGAGAAAGTATATAGAGGTAAAAGGTTTTCAAAAAGCCATTCTCGGTGACGACATTATTATCGCCGACGAAAAGGTTGCAAACGTGTATACGGCCCTCTGATAGGACTGCGACCTAACTATATCGGTCGAAAAGTAGCTAGTCTCTGACAAAGGTACTCTTGAGTTCGCTAAGCCATTTATACGCGATGAAGGTAGAACGGATTTCTCTCCAATCTCCCTTCGCATGATCGCTGGTTCACTCAGTAGCAGCTCCCGTATTCGCGAGGGTTGAAAATGGATTTCAGCCAATATGAACAACAAGAACTCGACATTCTCAAGTTCACCAATTGAACAAGTCCGGCATATCGTCGCAAAGTAGTACGCTCAAGTGGACTCCACCTAATGGACGGATACAGAGATAGTATCCAGAAAGATCTTGGGATTACAAAAGTCATCTTGATTCTCAGGATGATTCTCCACCTTTCTATCAGTTGCAACATGAAGAATATGCCTTAGCTTATGGGTAAAATAAAGAAGTGTGCTCTACTATTTATTACCGAAGGCTTAGGCTTCTATGGGACCGGCTGAACATGAGGGACCCCTTTCAAAGATAGGGGCACCGATTCTAAAGGCTCTTGTCGGGAAGAATTTCATATAAGATAGAATAGCCTTATAGAGTAGAAAGGGGCTCTCTAAGTTTTTGATGAGTTTGAGGCCTGAGTTCGAGAATGTTAGATCCTCAATTCAACAACATCGAGTTCCTCCACCAGACATTGATAGAGCAGTTGCTGATGTGAGATTCGAGGAGACTCGACTTGAGCCCCTTTACTAGGTTGGGTGCTGGGGGTCGATCAACTATTCCTCAGGTGCTTCAAATCAGGTTCTTGCAGCTGAACATGCTTCGGGATATCGACCCTATGGTCAGAATCTTCAATCTGGAAGCTCTGCTGGTGCATCAGGCCAACGAGACATGTCTGCAATCATATGCCACTATTGCAAGAAGGCGGGTCACATGATTGCAGACTCTCACAAGCGGCAGAATGCAAACTCTCGTCGACAGTCAGACATGGCTCATCTTGCTGCTCCCCCAGAGACGCCTACTGAATCGGAGACTTCCCAATCCCCTGACTCCATAGGGCCCCTCTCGCATGATCCTGTACAAGACAGGAGGTAGGAGAGAAGTGAATAGAAAGATTTTTTTTTTCAAACCGGAAAGAAGATTCACTGAGAGAGCGGGAAGATTAAAAAGAGCAGAACATATTCGATGATAACGAGAGAGAGTACCAAGACTAGCTAGAGGGAATTGTTCGGAGTTTGCAGTTGAAACAATAAGGAACTTAGATGGAGAACAAAGAGTTGAAAGAAGTGCAGAATCACCAGTCAGATTCTTCGATGCACCCGAGTTGCAGCCCCCTATGTTGGTTGCATAAGGGGGGCAAATACCAGTAGTAGAGGAGGAAGAGATATGACAAGACGGATTCAACCTCTGAATCTGCTTCCGCTGTCGTGGGGTAAAACTATTTGTGTCGGGCCTGGGAGTGCTCCTAAGATCATAGAAGGAATTCATTTTCGCCGATCGGCGGTTATGGATCAATCAAAATGTATCATCTACCGCCCTTTCGTTAAAGGAAAAACCTTAGAATCTAAAGCGCACACTTACTTTCTAGTGTGATCAGTCGAAGCGATCTCAAAAGAGACCCTTTTTATTATCCGATTGGCGATTAACCTACGAAGCGCTCCTGCTACGGAAGCTAGAGTTTTCTCCACACACGATGGGTTGGTGTAAGACTCGATATCAAACCTTTCCCTGAGGGCTGAAAAAGAGATGGGCCATACTTTAGCGGCTCGCTTCGTCTCTTCTCCCCAAGCGCTGTGCTCTTTTCAGCTGGATCCGGGTCAATAGGTCAGCACGATGAAAGGGCTAGAATTCTCTGGCTCGGCAGTGTCGTCGTACAATTTCGGCTCTACCTTCCCTTCTATCACGTGCAGGCTCGTTTAGATTGGGCCATAGCTAGGTGGTAGACTGAAGACCAAGCCATTCCACTAGAGGTAAGGTGCGGACTTGTGCTCCTGCTTTGGTAGAGTTTTCATCCAAGAGACTCGATCTTCTTTATGGTTGAAGGGGCCATTTCAAGGCAGAAAAGACCATCGCATCGAGAATTCTAGGTCGGTTCTTGCAAACTTTTGGATCTTTAGCTTACGATCTGCTTGTTCGCCGGGGTACGAATTAATCCGTAAGCGATAGTTTACATTCTTCGGGCAGTTGGAATTCACTCCAATAGTCAATGTCTTCTATTCTTGGCTCCAAGGGTTCCTTACAAGGAGCAGTCTGGCTTTATCGGATTGGAATCGATCTTGTGACGGGCGGTCTTTTAGCCATATACCGACTTGCTTTGCTAGCGATGGCTTTCTCATACGGTGTCCTATGAACCAAGTTTTTCCATCGTCAGCTTTTTTAGAGCCATCAATAAAGCTAGCAACGACATTTGTCATGATCGCGCCACTCGACGAAAGAGTTTTTCTGGGGTACGGGGGGGAATCCATAACGGACTCCTCCTCTTTAGTAGGGCGCTGTCTTGGTTTAGGGGGAAGACTTTCTCATCTTGGACTTAAAAAGTCTTCCAGTTAGAAGAAAGTGTGATCATTGGTCCGATCTTTCCCAAAGACGCTACGCTAGTCTTTGCCTTCCCTTCCCCCTATTTCCCTATCCTCTGCCTCGCTGCGCCCCTTCTCTCTTCTACCTACCTATCAGTCGCCCTTATTAAGGCCCTGCTCTACTCAAACGGATTTCGCTCTTAGTGGATATAGAAGCTTCTGCGATCGGGTAGAAAAAGCTGTTAAAGAAGGAGCTCTTTGTGGAAGATCAACTGAAAGAGGCGACCGTTGATAGCATTGATTGATAATTTCTTTATATAAAGATCTGATTCGTTTTTTCAAGCTATGAATGTAGAAGTGGGATGGAGATCAGGTTGAACTAACACGGGTTAATCTAACAATTCAATATCTATATCAGCCGCTTTCAATAATCCGTTCTTCTGATAGTATCTATACTTCAATCTTTAAGAAGAAAAAAGGCATATGTATGCATGCCAGTCCTTCTGTCCAAGGAAAGCGGGAAAATAGACCTGACCTATATCTGACCAGGTATGAAGAATTGCTTTTCATCTCTAAGAAATCGATCAAAGAAATTTCCCCAGAGAGACCATATTCAAACGAGCTACATACGCAGGAGCGATAACTAGAGTACTAGAGCCAAGGAGCTAGAGAGACTGGAGTGTTAAAGTAATGAGGGGAGCAATGGCTTCGAAATAAACGGATCTCACTCAAAAAAACTCTCCTTCCCTGAACCCTGAAATAGAGAGTATAGAGTTTTTTACAAAATAAATAAAGCAAGGGGCGAGTAAGCACTCCACTTTTACATCTAATAAAAAAGACGTAGGGACCTACCTTCCTATGAAAGGAAGTAAAGATTCAGTCTTTTTACTTCCTTTTTCTACCTGCATTTTACAGTGAAGCTGATCTCTTCATCACTCTCTTTCTCTCCACTGGCCCGGGAGATGTGTAAACAACTCAAGATGGGATCTCATTGAACTCGCTCTTATATAGCATTAACGCCTTGACAAAGGTACTGGGCTCTATTTATTCCTACTTTTACCTTCCACAGACTTGAAATAGTTTTTTCTACTCTTTCCTTTGCAGCTCTCATTGGCAACCTTTGAATTTCTCTATATCCTCAAATAAAATAGTATAGGCTCGTCCAGCCCTAACAATCCCTTTGAGACATCCGAATCAGAAGTAAGCCCTTGTAACCTCCATGGATCAAGAGAGAAAGAGGAGCTGTGCTAAGTCTTTATTTAATCCATTCCCATGAAAGCAAATTTAGCCACGACCACGACAGCCAAGTAAAAGACTGCCTTTCATTATTTTAGATGCCTTCGCTAGTGAAAAGGAAAGGTTCCCTTTTTATATTCATTCAGATACGCAATAAATCTAACAATTCTTATTTATACTTGTACTTGTGGACAACCCATTTTGATCTTGCCAAATTTGGAGTCTCTTTTTTTACTTTTCTGCCTCCCATATTGAGACTGCACTGGTGTATGAAATATTGGGTTAGTTATTCTAAGATTGCTTGACTCGGATTATTCATTACATCACCGACCTTTAGTATTAGCCATACTATTTACCTATCCTTTTATACCCCCCATATATTATGTTATGGGGCACTGAAATCGAAAAGAGAGAAGCGGCTCTTGCCTCGTGATTGGGATTCAGTAGTAGATTCATAAGTTGTTGGACCGGTCGATGTACAAATTCTTTATAGGGAGTCGATTTGCGGGGTCGCGAAATCAGTCAATCCTGTTGATCCCAAACCGCCTAATTATACCTAAATCACTGGGGGCGGCGGGCGTTTGAGGCTGATAAAAGGGGCTGAAATGGTGGTGGAGAAGTTTTTTGGTAGAGTTTAGGAGTCTGCGAGACATTTTTGACAAGAGGAGGTGCCAGCTGGTTTATACTTTTGGCTTTCTAAAAAGACCCAAAAAAGCGAATGAATGAATCAGCGAAGAAAAGAAATGTTAGGATGGGCTGGTCGAGCTAGCTCTAATCGAATTGTGACATCACGTAAAGTAAGTTTGCCCTAATTGAAGTACACAGGGAAAAGGACTGAAAGCCAAGGGGAAAACATCCATTTCTTTGACAGAGAATCGGATTTGCTAGTATATAGAAGATTTAAGGCCTAACGAGTGCCTTGAAAACTTTTTGCCATTCGGAGATGGGAGATTGCCGGGTTTTGGATTACAGAATCCCAGGAATAGCGGGTATGATTCTGACCTATTTCTTACTGTTGACATGGGTGAATTCTTTTCTTTAATAGATATAACAGACGCTTTGATCTTTGAGTTCGATCCATTAGGTTCTTCGATTTGTTCGGAAAAGAAAACGAGAGACAAGAAAACATCTTTGATTACGATTAAAAGGAACAATCTCAAATAGACCAAGATCAAATTGCGGGTCATTTCTTGGTGAACATGATCTGCCATAATCTCTTCGATCCCTTCATTTATGTGCCAGAATAGAGAGAGATTGGATAGGAAAGTGGAAGAGACCTTTTTGTATATGATAAAAAAAGGGAGTGGTAAAGCTGCAGTCATTCTTTGGAAAAGCCCGGTTCTCTTTGTCTTCGAGCTCTCATTCCTCAATCCATTTATTCGTTCCTTCATATACCTCCCCACCAATAGATAGATACAAATAGGAATAACCGAACCACGTCTACAAAATGCCAGTACCATGCAGCGGCTTCAAAGCCAACGTGATGCTCCTTGGTCAGATGACCAAGATATTGGCGAATACCACATATGATCGAGAAAAGAGTACCTATAATCACATGAAAACCATGAAAGCCAGTTGCTAAGGAAAAGGTAGAACCATAAATACTATCCGAAATAGCGGAGGGTGCTTGATAATATTCCATTCCTTGAAAGCCAGTGAATACTAGAGCCAGTGAAACGGTAGCTACTAAAGCGTAAACTGCTCGTTTTTCCTTCCCCGCGAGTATAGCATGATGAGCCCAAGTTACGGCAGCTCCGGATGAAAGGAGAATAGGGGTATTAAGAAAAGGGATTTCCCGAGGATCTAAAACCCAAATCCCTTTTGGGGGCCAAATACCTCCGATCTCTACCGTAGGTGCCAAAGAAGAATGAGAAGAAGCCCGAAAAAAAGCAAAAAGGAACATAACCTCCGATACGATGAACGGAATAGAACCATATCGAGGTCCTAATTGTACGACTTTGGTATGATGTCCTTCCAACGTGGATTCACGTAGAACATCGCGCCACCATACGAACATGGTATATAGGATAAATATGAGGCCCAAACTGAGAAGTGTTGCACCCCCTTGAAATGGATGCATGTACATCACACCTCCTACGGTGGTTGCCAAAGCTCCGAGTGAACCCGAAATAGGCCATGGACTTGGATCTACTAAGAATGCCTCTGATAAAACCATGCCTCATG
>JAGVVM010000770.1:0-41008 GCA_019149425.1 Psidium friedrichsthalianum | reverse complement strand
GTTCTCTTTGGCCGAGATTCTGCCTCTCTGTTTTTTCCGTGACAACCCCTCGTTCAACTCCACTCTTCTCCGCGCCCCGTTCGCAAACTCCTTCATGTGGTCCACACATTCTCGATCTCCACCAGATTTCACACTTATCAAATCACCGCTGAAGTCTATTAAGTCTAACCTGTTCAATGGCTTTTGTACGTGGTTGTCCTCCTTCAATTAGACGCGGAAAAATTTGTTCTCTTCTGTGGACTGATGATCTCCTTTTAATTCTTTCCGCCAAATTGTCAGAATGTCAACCTCGTTACTGAATAGAACGGCATCATAGACTCGCCTTAGGAAATCACGCATTCGCCATCCATGGACTTTGCAAAGAGTTTCCATGAACACATTCAAACGATAATAATGTGGAATTAAATGAAAAGGCTTAGGAGAGATCCCATAGGAGGAAATAGGAAATCTTCGGTCCCTGCAAGTAGATGCCGCAAATCCCCAAATTGCCTAAGATGCCTGGCCATAAACGTCTTCGCAAATATCATCATTTTTCAAGGAACTGTAATATCCATCGGACATCATTAGAAGCAACGAGGATTAAGGATCGAAACAAATAAGAATGCTGCTTCAATCCTCTCTTTCCAGCGACACCTCCAACGAGTGAAACTATAGCCATCAAAACGGTCAGTTTCACCATGTCACCGATTCGACTCCATTGTTGCATAAATAAATCCTTAAAATTTTTAATAAAAATAGTTGGGAATGGATAAAATGAAATCACACTTTAAGGCATGATAACGCTCTCTTTAAGGATTTATTTTACCACACAAAATTACTAATGGTTTCCGACAAATATACTTTAGGATACAATAAAGTCTCAAGTGAGAATATCATGTAGTAATTTTGATATTTATCCAGGATCTCTCAAAGGAAATGATTGGAGAAAATGGTTGTAGTTTCTTTGAGGAAAACAAAAATTGAAAGTTCTGAAAATTGAAGTTCTCAAAAGAGCAAGAAACGATCATGAATTTGTAGAGAAAATCTTTGAATAGACATAACTTTTCGAAGGTTAAGGGGTTATGTCTGAACAGACACAACTTTTTAAATGTTATACAGTTATGTTTAAATAGACACAATTCGAGCACACATTTTCAGAATTATAAGAGTCATTTGTGAACAGTTGCACTATTTCAATATAATATAATGTTAATTGTTGATTAGTGTCAAATCTACTCTATGTGGACACTCATGTCTTTTCGATGCGGGACAAGGCACCTCTTAGTTTGTTTTACAAACAAAATACTAACATCTATTTGGTAAAAAAGAAGATTTTGAGAGCATGCTTCAGTATTCTTCTTTTTATGTTTATCTACTTTTTTTTTTCTAGAATAACATCTCTTAAAAAATAATAAACTGTTATTTTCATGATATGCCTCGACCATATGCCTGGTGTAATTGCACAGAATAGGACAATTATGACGGAGGAAGACTTTACCTTTCTCTTAGGTTTCTGTATTTTTGTTAATTAATTTACTCTAATAATGAATACCGATACATGAAAGCAATAGCAAATGTCTAATTTGGCTAACAAAAAGTGCTAACATGATTTTTTTTTTTGTAATTGTCTGCCTATGTGGCACTGATGTGCTTGAAGTGACACTGTTTTGGTCATATATATATATATATATATATATTTAATACAAACATATTTGACTCACATTAAAAAAATAAGAATTTAAAAACAATAAACAAAGAAAAGAGGAAAAAAAGAGAAGGAATGGCGGGGGCAGCCCTCGCTGCACCCATCACCAAGAAAGGCAAATGATGGTGGGGGATTAGGCAGTGCGGGTCATAGCCCTCCCCTTGATCGGGTGAGGGCCGCCACCCCACCAATGGCGACTAGGGCTGAGCAACTCAAACCAACTAGACCAAGAACCGATCGGACCAATCGATTTTATTTTATTTTTTAATTTTTTAAACATAACCCTAAATCTAATTTTCCCTTCTTTCTTTCCCGAACTTTCTTCCCATGGCCTCTCTCACGTCTCATGTAGTTTAGTCTCGCCCTCTTTCGCGATAATTTTGACACCCTACATTAGTATTGTGAATTCCAATACCCAGCTTCTGTTATTTCGTCGTCCGTGGCCTTCTTATTTGCTTTTCAAGGGCTTGCTATACTTGGTAACTCTGTGCATAGGCAGAGTTGAATGGAGTTCAGAGGTAAAGTTGAATATTACGTTCACTATCACGCCATCATTGATCATGTTTCACTCATTTGATGTTCTTTTTCCACGATTATTAGATAGGTTGCCGGTCACATTGGATTGCTTGGGAACCAAACCGAACTGGTCGGTTTGGTTCGGTCCAGTACTCGAGCTATCGGTCCAATTAATGGTTTCGAAATTGGGCATCGGGACTACTAGTTAGGTACCTAGTTGTCGAGGAGAATCTAACCAAACAGGAAACCACTCACCCCCTACTGGCGACCCTCGGCTAGACATGGGTGAGGATCGACAGTTCTTAACTGGGCTCAACAATTCCCGCCGACCATTCCCACACCATCACCGGCATTTTTCAACGATGATGAGTTTTTAATAAAATAATTATTTAAATTATATTAAAATAAATTAAAGAATTGGATAGTGAACCTCTATGTTCTAGAAACCTTCATCGTCTATTCTCAAATTGTCACCTTGCAACTTACGGATCAAAATCAAATTTATGAAATCTCTTTTATCTCCACTAATTATTTAATTGCTAATATTTTATTTCATTTTTTGGTCCCCGGCATCGGGGAGCTCTATTTTCTTGAATTTCGATTAATCTTTATAATTTTTTATTTTCATTAATTTTTTCTGTTTTGAGCTTTGTTTTGGCAAAATCTCAGCAATCCACATGGAAACAACTGCCGACAGAACGGCCTCAAGATTCATCCAATAAGAGAATTTCAGTTAACAAGCAGCCCTAGTGACGTCAGCATTTCTATTACTCCAATTTCATATCATGATCAATATGGTGAGCACATCAGGGAAAAATAAAGTTCAATCCATTTCTTGCTCTGTTCTTCGTGTGGTGTCAGTTAGAGCGAGTGAGTGACGCAAGATGGCAGAAACAGGGGACCCAAATGGGGGTTCAATGAAGAGTCCTCAAGAGTTGAGCGAAGTGTCCAGGCTACTGGAGATGATCACTAAAGAAGATGAGTGCAAGTTAGAGACCATCGACGAAGCTATCCGAACTCTGCAACTTTTCTTAGAGTCGAGGTCGAAGGCGACAGAGAAGAAGCCCCTCGGCAATAAGCAGGGAATTCCTGAAGAGTTCCTCTGTTCCATTTCGAACAAAGTGATGGTGGACCCAGTTGTTTTTGGAGAATGGACAGGTTTGAGTCATTTTCTTGTGCTTGTTCTTCTTGTTTCCTTCTTTCTAGCTCTTCTTTCGCTAGTGACTGTGAGTTCGGTATAGCTTTAAGGGAATTTTGGAGTGTGGTTTTATAGTTGCTCAGGGAACATCCTTTTTGATGGAGGAGGGTTTGAGTGCTGTGTCTTGGGGTAGCCATTTAAATTATGGATTGTCATGGTCATCCATTATCAGTTCTGCCATGTGAGATTAGACGTAACTTAAGAAGGTAATCAACATTGCGGTACTATTTGCTCTATGCTGGTTGATAAGTTAGACTTCTTATCAGCCATCTATTTCGTGCGATACTTTCTCAGCGAAGGTATTTGTATTTAATACTATAAAGGGTTTCGCTGATTCTACGAATAAATAAGCAAAGCATTGATGAATTGGGATATGGATTAGTGATATCGCCAGATCTTTTTGCCCTTTATTCGGCCATTTTCTCCTCTACGGTAGGGTTCCTAGTCACAGTGATTTCCAAATCAGGTGTATTTGAGTGATTACCAGGCTCACATTTTCTTCTTTGTCTCTCGTTTGATTCCTGTTTCCAGACATTTGATTGCCTTCCTATTAGGGACTGGCTGAATGAGGGCCGAAGGAGATGCCCTCAAACCCAGGAATACCTTCGCCACACTAGACTTACTCCAAATCTTTTGGTCCGGAGATTAATTGTAAAATGTTGCAAGGAGCAAGGAGTTAAGTTACCGAACTTGACAAAAGATAAAGGGAAGATAGCCGCCGACTGCGACAAGGATCATTTTGAATCACTCATTGACAGAATGTCCCCCTCCCTGGATGATCAGCAGGCAGCTGCTAAAGAACTACGAGATCTGACAAACAGACAAGCCTCAGTTCGTGCATTTTTTGCTGAATCTGCAGGGGCACTCCAAAATTGCTCAACCCACTCTCCCTGAACAAGGCGGCTGATAATCCTAGTCTGGAAGAGGATTTGACTGCCATAGTTTTGAATCTCTCAATCATCGATAGTAACAAGGAGCTAATGGAGGGCCATCCATTTGTCATATCGTTCCTCGTTGGGCCACTCAACTCCATGACACATCGAACAAGAAGTATTGCTGCCATGGCTGTGTCTGAACTATCGATGCTCGATTCGAACAGGCGTCTGATTGGAGAAGCGGGAGTGATCAGTCCTCTGATCAATGTCACCAGAGAAGGGAACATTTTAGCTATCTTCAATGCTGCTTCTGCACTTAGCAAACTGTTTCATCTCACTGAGAACGTGAAGAATACCATTCGGGCACGAGCCACCAGTGCGATACTCCAGCAGATAGTGAAACGCACCTGTGTGGATGAAATGGTGGGTCTACTTGTGAAATTGTCTGGCGATCAAGATGCAGTCGAGGAGTTGAGGGACTTTGGTGCCGTTCCTCTCTTGCTCATGGTATTAGGGGAAAGCAGACACGAAAAATTCAAGGAGAACTGTGTGGCTATTCTGGACGAGATCTGCTCTTATGACCCGAACACCGTGAAGCAAATTAGTAACGATGGGGATGCCTGCGGTCTACTCTTGAGACTAAGTGTGAGCAGCACGGCGACTGCGAGGGCTCAGAGGAAAGCTACTTCCATTGCCCAGAAAATCATGAAAGCAGCGTCATGGGATGATTAGCTCCCCTACTCCTTTGTGAATACCATTCTCCTCACGGCAGATTCAAAACCAATTTTTGCCGGATCTGTTGCATGTATTCTGCGCAGGGGAGTTTGGCTAAGCAAATACGTTGAGAACAGCTTCATTTTTACATTGAATGTACATGGATTTGACAGAGAGATTCAATTGACGGCGGAAGTTCTTTCTGTTCTATTCTAGTGCTGTCACTTAAGGAACAGCGGACCATGTTCTTGATTTCTTCTCAATTCAATCAGAAAATGATGGTGCTGATCAACTAGGCAGATTCTTGCATGCCGATTTTTGACTCCTTGGACAATTTTCTAGGTGTTCTCATCATGGTTACCCTCTAATGTATGAGAGAGAATGGATCTTCTGTTGGAAAAAATAATCGGGAATGGGATGAAATGGAATCGGGTTTGAGGCGTGATAATAGTCTCTTTAAGGATTTATTTGTCTCATAACGTTGTTAATGGTTTCTAGCAAATATCCTCCACAATACAATAAAGTCTCAAGTAAGTATAGCAGATATAAATTCTGATATTTCTTCGGGATGTTTCAAGGGAAACAATTGGAAAAAATGATTGCATTTCTTTGAGGAAAACGAAAATTGAAAGTTATAAAAATTGAAGTTATTAAGTGAATGAGAAACATTCATGAATTTACAGAGAAAATCTCTGATCAGACATAACCTTTCTAAGGTTAAGGAGTTATCTTCAAACAAATATGACCCTTTCAAAAGTTAAGTAGTTAGGTCCGAAAAGACACGACCTTTCAAGGATTAATCAATTATGACCGAACAAAACACAATTCGAACATACCTATTCAGAGCTTGTAAGTGCAACATTGTCAAATTCGACCCTATTTGGGATGTAAGGAATGGCGAATTCTATCGATTTTCACTAGGGATTAGAATCCGATGTGGATATTGTATCTTCAATGATTTCATGACTGAGCTATTAGACTCGCCTCATTGAGAAACCTATTTAACGGTTTACACAAGAATTTCAAATAAGGGTTATCAAATCGAGAGTTAGAGCCCGCGAGGAAGTTGAGCCGAGTGAGGCACAGTGGGCATCAAGCCCAATATGGTTCAGCCATTTGGGCCCAAGCAAGCCCAAGTGGGCCCAATTTGGCCAAGTTGAGCCCAATAAGCATTCTAAAGCCCATTAAGTCATTCTAAAGCCCAATCCTAATCCTTTCAAGCCCAAATTCAATTTATGCAAACCCCGTACAAATACTAACCTGTATTCGCGTATAGTGCATTTTACTAAACTTTGAAAAATTACCATTTTATCCCTTGATGTAAAATGACCAAAATACCCTTCTTGCATTTATGGAGACAAAATGGCATTGTCAAAGAAGACTTTGGTGGCTTGGCATTGATGAGGGGTTTTGATGAAACATGGAGAGGAGGGTTTCAAGATTAAAACTCTCTCTCTCTCTCTCTCTCTCTCTCTCTCTCTCTCTCTCTGGCTAATACCTCCCAACCTAAGAGCCCCCGTTTCTTGGATTTCTACGAACGCTTGAGAAGAAATTGCTCCTCTGAGCTCATTTGGAGGGCAAATTAAGCTCCATTTTTTCCTACGTGACCATAAGATCAAGGGCTACATGGATCTAAGGGCTATTTGTTTAGAAAGTTACTAGATTTTTGTGGGTTTAGCTAAACATAGGTGACCAGTGGAGACTGCCCAAAGTCATTCAGTGTCGTTTTTGGAGCTAGCCACATGTAGCTTTCGCTACCATTGTTAGGCCCATGTCTTCGAATTCACCGTCAGGTGAGTTTCACCCTAATCCCTCAATAGTAGGTTAAACTTGACTAGGATGTAAATAGATTGGCTAAATATGTTTAGTGCTAATTAAGTAGGGATTAGTTGATAAGCTATCAAAGTTTGGTGATAAGTTATTAAGAAATGCCATAAGCTGTCATGGCTTTTGCGATAAGCTATTATAGTTTGGGCGATAAGCTATTGCGGTTGGAACGATAGGTTATCATGGTTTGAACAATAGACTATCATCGTTTGAATGATAGGCTATCGTAGTTTGAGTGGTAAGCTATCATGATTTGAATGATAGACTTTCGAGATTAAACCTATTGCGGTTTGAACTGATAAGTTGTCGCTATATAGGTGATAAGTTATCGCCAATAGATGAAAAGCTATCACTATTTAGGCGATAAGTTATCGATTTATTATATATTTAATATTTTCTTATTAAATAATTAGATTTTTGAAAATTAAATATTACTACTTTTGAGTAGTCCTAATATTAATTTGTGTTAGTTTAAACTTGTATTTATAATGTCGCCATTGAGAATTGCAGCATTAATTGAATTGTATAACTGAATAAATTGAATGATCATTTTTGATAAATGAATTGTGCAATGATTTAGTTATTGCGTTTGAGCATGAGCGCTGCATTAGTGTGAAACTTATCTAGATAAGCTGAAAGACCCTTGTGTGAGTACGAGCCTGCTCTTGATCGGTCATAATTGATCAAAATGATAATTGCCCGAATAAGCTAGATGACCCCTATAGAAAGATGGACATGCCCTCGATCAGCTATAATTGATCGAAATGATAACTACTGGGATAAGCTGGAAGAGCCCCGTAGAAAGACTAGCGTGCCATCGATTGGCCATAATTGATCGAATGAATAAATACCTGATTAACCCAAAAGATCACCCTATGGTAACGGATGTGCCCTCAATTGGCCGTAATTGATCGAATGAATGCCCGATTGAGCCAAAAGATCCTTGTGTGAGTACGAAGCATGCCCTCAATCAGCCATAATTGATCGAATGAATGCCTGAGTGGCCGCAGTGATTGAAAGACGTTTGAGTGCACTGAGTATGAGGATGTTGACGGGTGTTCAGTCGTGTTGTGTACATTTTGCATATCATGTTTTAAGACATGTCGGCCGTGTGTTGAGGTAATGGTTGGTTGCCTATATTTGTATGATGACACGCTTGTGAATATCATATTGTATTGCATGTATTAAGTGTATCCAAGCTGAGTTGACCTCCTAATTGAAACTTAGATCGTTAACTTGCTGAGATTTATCTCATTCATTGTTGTTAACCATTTTTAGACCTAAGATAAGTGGAGGATCTGGTCTCTGACCTGGACGAGGACCTTGAGTCCCCTATCGACTACTGGTGCTGAGCGAAGGAAGTTGACATGGACCTTTATGGAGGAGTTTTATTTGGGAGTAGCATTAACCTCAATCCTAACCCCGGTATCTTTTGTTGGTTGTAGGAAATGGCCATGAGATGGGGTTTGTAAATGCGTACTTCCCATGGTTAACATTAAATAAATAAAATGAGCCTTTATTTTTTTACTAATTGTTGATTTCCTTTTGAATATCCCTATTTTTATATTTGTCTAGGGTTGTAGGTCGTTTCTGCATGCGATTAATCAAAAGATTAAAATTGAGAAGAGAGTGAGGAATGAGTAACCCTTAAGATAACGTTCTAGGGCGCTACAGTAAGAGCCCTTTATGAGTAGTCACACTGTTTCAATAGAACACAATATTAATTATTGATTAGTGTCAAATCTAGTCCACGTGCACACTCATATCTTTTCGATGTGGGACGAGGCATCTCTGCTTTGTTTGTAAAACAAAATTGCAAAATAAAATTTCTCAAAATTATAGCCAAAATTTCCATGAGAATAATATACATACACAAAAATGTCTTTCAAGTTAAGCCTTCATTTAGTGCATGTATCTCAAAATTCTATAAAAGTGACAAATAGCTGTAGGCTTTAAATTTGCTACTCTATATAATAGAATTGAACATATCGCACATATACGAATCTTTTGCTTCAAGGAGAAGTTCATATTTACACAGCACTATTATGGCCTTGTACTTATACTATTTCATGAGCTCTCTAGAAAGCAATCCTAACTTTTGTAAGAAGTAGTAGCACTTCTAAGCTCATATGATGAAGTATTTATCATGCATTTCTATTACTAATAAAAACATTACATTTTTATATTATAATTCATTAAGAGTATAATTTAGCCTCCAAGCGTAACAAACGATATTAACTTCTCATGTCAGAGCTAATGTTAGTATCAAATAATCACTTTCAGTAACTTGTTTTTACCCATTAAATCTTATAACTAGTGAAATGCTAGTATTAAGCCAAGTTACTATTATTGGTGATTTTAAGTAAAGGATTTCAGCCTATTTCTTTTTAGGTCACATTTATGATCTCTCTTGGTAGAGCCATTGTAAATGGATTGGCCGGATTTCGAATTGACCTCACATAGACAATTGCTATTATACCATTTTGAATCAATTGTCTTACGTACGCATGCTTTAGGTTAATATGTCTGGACTTTCCATTATGAGTGCCACTATAAACTCTTGCCAAACTAGTCTAACTACTGAGAAAGTTATGCATATTTGTTTCTTGCTTGCTCAAGGTACATTACATCCACCTAATGTGAAGATTTATCCAAAAGTGGAATGTTTATCTCCCACACTTATAATCCAACTAGTGTCAATGTATCATTCTAATACAGTCGAATAATTATGTTATCGAACAATCCCAAATTTTTTGTTCTCTTAAGAGAACAAAAATTCCTAGTGACATCATTCCAATATTTTATAGTTGGGTTACTAGTATATCTATTCAACTTACACACGAAAAATGCAATATCCGATTTATTATCATGCATCACATACATTAAAGGCCCTACAGCACTTGCATATTCAAGTTATGCTACAACTCTACCAATATTATAACTTAATTTAATACTGATGTCAAATGGAGCACTCATTTATTTGAAACCAAGATGTTTAAAATTTATTTAACATCGTTTCAACATCACTTTGGCTCAAAGAGTAACGCCATTATGTTTTTTAACATACCAAATATAATATCTACTTACCCAAATATTCCATTTAAATATGAAAGTTAGATATTTCTTAGTCTCAATGATTCTAGTCATATTAGTTCCAATAACTAAACTAGAAACTTGCTATAAGGAAAAAAAAAAAAATTAGAGTACAATCACCACGTGACCATGCTTCCTTATGCAATATAAGTATGAAAGCCAAGAATCTCAGTAATGATAGCTTTATAAAAATGGCTTGCACAGTTTGAACAAAACATAAATAAATAATTGGCTTGCACTAATTGAAAGTTGTCAGACAGTAAACCTTTGGCTTTGTGCTTGCAACATATTCACATATGCCATAAGTTTGAATAACTAGGACTCCAATAGCTTAGAATACGCCATATCTTAGCTCGAGAGGTTCTCATTAACTTTTTCAGTGAAGTCAACATGAGATGCTCTTGTTAAGAGGTTGTTAATGCAAGTCAATAGAGGAAAAATTACCAAAAAGTTCTAAGTCTGCCAATTCAGTCTTGATTTTTTTGAGTTAATACCACGAAAAATCTTAAATTAGTATATCTGTGAAAAATTTACCTCAAACTATTTTTGATCACAAAAACCCTAAAACTGGTACATTTGTAATAAATTTACCTCAAATTATTTTTTTGAAAACCGAAAATATTAAACTTATACACCTGTGACAAATTTATCCCAAATTGGTACACTTGTGACAAATTTACCCTTTGTCAATTTTCAAGAAATTTTACCATCAAATTGCTGAATTAGATGATACGTGTCAATTGACGGGTGTATCCATTGGGGTTTTACCCTTTATTTATCACAGATGTATCAATTTGGTATTTTCCATAGTATTAACTCAATTTAATGAAAAGTAGCGGAAGATAAATTTATCACAGATGTACTTATTTAGGGTTTTTAGCAGTCAAAAATTAGTTTGGGGTAAATTTATCACAGATGTACTCATTTAGGATTTTTAGCAGTCAAAAATTAATTTGGGGTAAATTTGTCATAGGTGGATAAGTTTAGAATTTTTAGTGGTATTAACTCTCTTTTTTTTTTTAAATCAATTCAATCATAAATTTTTGCATTTCGTCAATTCAGTCTGTTTGTCTAATTTTAACATGAAATCATTGAGGTGGACACCGGAAGGACCACTTAGGACGACTGATGCCAACGTGGATAAATTTTAACAGCATTTAATAATTTTTGAATTTTCTTACAATATTTTTCTTTTCTTAACTTTTTCTTCTTCTTTTTTGCCCTACTTGGGGCTAGGACACTCTTGCCGGCACTAGGCAAGGAAAAAAGGATCAAGACTAAAGTAACACAATTGCAATAGCATTAAGGTTTTTTTGGCAATTTCCCATGGAAATGGAGAAGATGATAAACTTTACGCTCTCAAGCATTGTGTAAATCAATATCCAGTTCCGTGGTCATTAAGTAAGTACTTCAAATAAGCTTCATAAACTATCCTTGATTTCCTTAAAGCCAACCAACTTCAACTGCTCCAGTCTTTTTGGTACCATGATTCACCTTCTCCTGCTCTAATATTCGGTCATTTGGCTTTTGTACTTTCAAGTAGATTGAACTTCTTTCCTCCGACTTCTCCGCACTTACCTTGTTGCTGATCCTCCAGAGGATTTTAACAGTACAATTGAAGAGTACAAAGTCTCAGAAAGGGTTTTCCACGTCCATCATCTTGTACGATTCGGTTTTAAGTAGATAAAGAGCTCAAAAAATGGGTTTGCGGGGGATTCAAAATGCCCAGACAAGTTCCAAATTTTTCCAGGAATGCAACATTGATATTGCGGTCAATTTCCTCAAGCGGGAGGTGACTCATTTCGTCCTTTATCAACGAGTCATGCACAACCCTTGCGACGTGATGGAGTTACTGATCATCATCGTTGCACATCCGTCTCATTGTGCCACTGTACTTGGTTGTGACATCAAATCCTTCACCAATGGTTTGGAACTTTCACGGCTGTAGATTGAATAACTAGGACTCTCTCATAGCCTATAAAATACCCCATATCTCATCTCGAGAGTTTATCGTAACTTTTACTTTATTTTCAGATCTGGACAAGGATAAATCTGTTACTCGTCAGTAGTGGTATGCCAAAGGACCTGTATCATCAGCAACTCGGTATTGGAACGACCCAATTCAAGTGTGCCAGATTGACGGAAAAGTTAAAAATATAGAAGATCAGATTGCATTAACATTAGCACGTCAACTACCACAGCTACATGAAGCAGAACGGTTAGTGTGTAGCTTTCCATTAGGAGATTGATGTGATGTGAGTTAAGAATGAGAAAATTAACTGTGTGTGTAGTCGTTGGAAAATCTGTACTGAATCGAATAAGGAAGGACAGTTGCTTAACCACTAAGACTTTTCTTTTTGTCAATGTTTCTGTGCTTGCGGCAAAAAATATGAGTGTGCATGAGTTCTGGCATGTATAAGTAGGCATCATTTCGAAGCAAATGTTCGCATACATCAGAGCACTCGAGAGTAGTTAAAAGAGAGGCAGAAGAAAACCAAAATGACGAATAGGGTTTGGCTTTCCGCCAGTTTCGCACTCTTGGCTCTGGTGCTGTCCTTCGCCGATGCCTATGACCCAAGTCCCCTGCAGGATATCTGTGTAGCAGTGAAAGAACCTAAGAATGCTTGTAAGCTTGTCTTTCCCTTCCTCGGTAGAGCTCTCCGAATTAAGACATTTTCTCTTGATTCCAGAGTACTCCTCTGATACTCTTACTGGGTGCACTGGGGAAGCTCATTGGGCACTAGGATCTTTTTTTTGAACCAGACATTGAGTACACTAATTTCAAACAAAACAAGACAATTAAGTTAACAAGATAACAGCTCTCGTTCTAGGCGCGACCTTATTGTATCCTAAGTTGTGCCTCGAATGTATATGTCAGTAACAATTTCCTCTTAACAGAAACTCCTCTCTATGCAGTGTTTGTGAACGGAAAGTTCTGCAAGAACCCCATTCTTGCCACAGCGAACGACTTCCTCTTTTCTGGCCTCCAAGTTCCTAGAAGCACGGCCAATCCCGTGGGCTCCACAGTCACCCCAGTGTTCGTGGACCACTACCAGGACTCAACACTCTCGGCATTTCCTTGGTTCGTATTGACTACGGAATTGGTGGTTTAAATCCTCCGCACACTCACCCTCGTGGCACTGAGATTTTGCTCGTCCTGGAGGGCATCCTCTATGTAGGCTTTGTCACGTCCAACCAACTGAACAATACTCTCTTTGAGAAAGTCCTCCACCCTGGAGATGTTTTTATTTTCCCGATCGGGATGATTCATTTCCAGCTCAATGTTGGAAAGTCCAATGCAGTGGCGATCGCTGCTCTTAGTAGCCAAAACCCTGGAGTCATCACGATCGCTAATGCCCTGTTCAATGCGAAACCTCCTATTTCCCCTGAGGTACTAGCAAAGGGGTTCCAGGTGGATGAGAAGTTGGTTGAGACACTTCAGAAGAAGTTCTGGTACTACAATTAGCTTGAGAGATGCATCTGATAATGGCCTCATCTCTGGGTACTTGATTAAAAGAACTTTAAGTCGTGTGATGAAGTTCCTCGTTCAAGCATGAAGAAAGTTTCCTTCTGTAACATCTTATATTGATTTCGGTATAATAAGACTGTTGTTTTCTGGACCATCTAATTGTGACGTACTTAATTCATGGGACTAAGACAGAAAAAGACGACAAGCTCGACACTAGACTCTACCACATGATTTCCAACCTGAATGCTTTACAAGCATGAACTGCTAATAGCCATCGTCAGTTCTGATAAGGCTGCATAACTAAAATGAACAATCAGTAACAATGGAACTTCAGCAATTCCAGGGATCATGATGCTGCGTTGACTTTATTGGGAATGAAGCCTCATAGCATTCCTGTTTTTGTGAGCAATTGTCATTGCTATTTGCTTGCAGCGCGTGTGCTAGTTTGATATATTTGATCCGCCACTTTGTGTCCCTTCCTTCTTCAAGTTTCCGTTGTACATGTTAGTTGGGATTCTTAGATTGCATTTCCTCAAGATTTTGCTCACCATTGATCATTGTCCTTTTCCTATTTACTCAATCTATTGTAAGAGCTAAAGTAATCAACAAAAGAAGTGAACAAAAATAACCGACAGCTATGACGCAGTTTTCCTCGTACATGTATTAGCAAGTTCCATGAAGTCCCCATGATTGTAATGAGATCACTAGTGAATGAATATCCTAATTGATTTGTTAATCTCCTTATGTTATGTTGTTGGGATTTTGGTGTTCCAAAAGCCCTTAAAATATAAATGAGAGTGTGGTTGAGGGAGTCTCACATGGGATAAAAGAGAGATGAAAATTGAGTTTAAATAGTTGAGCCTCTCCAATGGGTCTAGCCCACAAGGGGCATTCCGCTTTTGTGGAGGAGAGTGGTCTTGTACAAAGTCGGACCAGTCCACGCGCGCCACCGTCGGCCGGCTTGGATCAAGCCCGAGTTAAGCCCTTCTATTTTATTTTATTCTTTTTTGAATAGACATATTCATTTGAAATATTTTTATTTTCGGACGGTGTCTATTCGTGATCTCCCTTCAAGGCAATGGTTCGGATTTATTCATCGAACCTCTCCCTTTAATGCATTGATTGGGCAATAAACTGAACACCGAATAAATGCATTGATTTGGCAATAATCAAACACCGAATAAATGCTTTGGTTCGTGACATCGTGACTCTTCATTTGTTTTGAATATAATCAAACTTCCAACCAGTTTTGATTATGATGTAATTTTGACACACGCTCATCCCACGCATTCATCATTTGTGCGATTTGTTTCTGAATTTGAGTTCAAAGGAATTTTGTTGAACAAGTACCACTTTAACAAAATAGTAATCCATTCTATCTGTTCGTGATCTCCCTTCAAGGCAACGGTTCGGATTTGTTCATCGAACCTCTCCCTTCAATGCATTGATTGGGCAATAAACTGAATACCGAATAAATGCATTGATTCGGCAATAATCAAACACCGAATAAATGCTTCGGTTCGTGACATCGTGACTCTTCATTTGTTTTGAATATAATCAAACTTCCAATCAGTTTTGATTATGATGTAATTTTGACACACGCTCATCCCACGCATTCATCATTTGTGCGATTTGTTTCTGAATTTGAGTTCAAAGGAATTTTGTGAACAAGTACCGCTTTAACAAAATAGTAATCCATTCTATCCTGGGAGACAATTGTCCATACAACTTTGGGTACCGGTGAAGGGGACAAATTTATCTTAAGGACACGACGTGAATTTGTCAGACTCGGATCGATCATCTAATCTACCATTCGTCTGTACTTGATTCAGGTTTGTCTAAATGCTTCATTTTTATATATGCGAACACACATAGGTTCAACTACGTATGTTAGGTTCTAAGATAAGTTGAATTGCAAATGCTGGTAAGAGGTAAGGTGTCTCCTGCATTAGGAGCTGCTTAAGCTATTGTAAAGCGCGGTTATAAACTTGTAAAAATTATGACTATCACTTTGTCATCCATCAAATGAGTGGGAGACCAATATTGTTGAACAATGCACGAAAATCTTCTGTTATTTTCACTTAATGGAATTGCGGAAGGCCAAATAGTACAAGCGAGCTGGAGACCGAAACTACCAATTCGGCATTATTGTTTATCCAAAAAAAAGATGCAACGTCAGTTTGCTTTATTGCTGAACAATGATCAGAATCACAAGGGTGTATCAATATAATAAATTGTTTGCATGGATGCCGGCCCTTGATAGTAATTATTTATGGATGGTTATTAGGTTGTTGGTCAAGTGTTAGAAAATGGGAAAACCTTAAAATTCTCTACTTTAATCTGTTTCCAGGTGTCAACACCATAGGTGACCAGACAACTGAAGAGGTATCAGTACTGTAAGTACTTCAAACAGAAAGAGAAGAAAACTGACGCTAGTTTCAATACAATCAACCAATTTATTAACGACTCCAATCTTTCTGGTGCAGTTATTCCTCTTCTTCTAGTTGAAGCACATTGACTATTCTTTCTCATCCTACTCAGCATATTCCATTTGTTTTCAACAGATGATATATTAAGTTTCCACCACTCCTGGTTTCGTTTTGATTGTTTAATTTCTGTTACAACTCCAAATCCTCGGCGGAACTCAAAAATTTTAGAAGGCAAAAGATTCCACAAATTAGACTTTTCAATGATAGCTTAATTAATAATAACGCTGCATAATTCCCTTGTGTTACTGTTAAAAAATTGTATTGTCTAAAATACAAAAGGAAACAGTTAGCCACTGAATATTTATTTTTGTTAGTATTTTCTCTACTTCGTGTTCGGTTGGAGAATGACCATAGATTCCATATTCTAACTTAGCACAACCATAGATGGCCTAAGAGTACAAGTCAGTCAAAGACCAAAACTGGTCAGTTCAGCTTTCTGCCAAAACCTTGGTCATTGCGACAATAGAAGCTTGATTTTGTAAATGTAACTTCATCCAGCATAATTGTCGGACGATGAGAATCACAAGTGAATATCCATTACATGAATTGTCTCAAAAGTAGAATAGTGACATTTAGTTATGGACTAGTCAAGTGTTAGGAAGTGGAAAATAATATATTGTTGCTACTTGAGTCAGTATTCTAAGGCTTCATTGCTATTAGTACCTCAATTAATTTTTTGAACCCAATACCCATTTCAATACAATCCACCCATTCTAACTACTCCAATCTTTCTGGTGCAACAATCCATCTTCTTCTACATGACGCACAATTTTTTCTCATGCGGATTGACAATCCTTCCTCAGTCTACTTCAGCATATTCCTCTGTAGAGTAGAATAAACTCTAAAATTCTGGAAGACTGCACAAATGACATCTTTAAAGTAACTGTTACATTGATAGCTATTGAACTCCATTTCATGCAAAAACTAATTAATAAGTGGAGCATTAGGATTGAAATGACCCGAAACGTCTGTGATAAAGGAAAATATAGGACAACATAGTATGCTAGAGATGGATTCCACGTAACGTGGAATCCATCTCTAGCATACTATGTTGTCCTATATTTTCCTTTATCACAGACGTTTCGGGTCATTTCAATCCTAATGCTCCACTTATTAATTAGTTTTTGCATGAAATGGAGTTCAATAGCTATCAATGTAACAGTTACTTTTAAAGATGTCATTTGTGCAGTCTTCCAGAATTTTAGAGTTTATTCTACTCTACAGAGGAATATGCTGAAGTAGACTGAGGAAGGATTGTCAATCCGCATGAGAAAAAAATTGTGCGTCATGTAGAAGAAGATGGATTGTTGCACCAGAAAGATTGGAGTAGTTAGAATGGGTGGATTGTATTGAAATGGGTATTGGGTTCAAAAAATTAATTGAGGTACTAATAGCAATGAAGCCTTAGAATACTGACTCAAGTAGCAACAATATATTATTTTCCACTTCCTAACACTTGACTAGTCCATAACTAAATGTCACTATTCTACTTTTGAGACAATTCATGTAATGGATATTCACTTGTGATTCTCATCGTCCGACAATTATGCTGGATGAAGTTACATTTACAAAATCAAGCTTCTATTGTCGCAATGACCAAGGTTTTGGCAGAAAGCTGAACTGACCAGTTTTTGGTCTTTGACTGACTTGTACTCTTAGGCCATCTATGGTTGTGCTAAGTTAGAATATGGAATCTATGGTCATTCTCCAACCGAACACGAAGTAGAGAAAATACTAACAAAAATAAATATTCAGTGGCTAACTGTTTCCTTTTGTATTTTAGACAATACAATTTTTTAACAGTAACACAAGGGAATTATGCAGCGTTATTATTAATTAAGCTATCATTGAAAAGTCTAATTTGTGGAATCTTTTGCCTTCTAAAATTTTTGAGTTCCGCCGAGGATTTGGAGTTGTAACAGAAATTAAACAATCAAAACGAAACCAGGAGTGGTGGAAACTTAATATATCATCTGTTGAAAACAAATGGAATATGCTGAGTAGGATGAGAAAGAATAGTCAATGTGCTTCAACTAGAAGAAGAGGAATAACTGCACCAGAAAGATTGGAGTCGTTAATAAATTGGTTGATTGTATTGAAACTAGCGTCAGTTTTCTTCTCTTTCTGTTTGAAGTACTTACAGTACTGATACCTCTTCAGTTGTCTGGTCACCTATGGTGTTGACACCCTGGAAACAGATTAAAGTAGAGAATTTTAAGGTTTTCCCATTTTCTAACACTTGACCAACAACCTTAATAACCATCCATAAATAATTACTATCAAGGGCCGGCATCCATGCAAACAATTTATTATATTGATACACCCTTGTGATTCTGATCATTGTTCAGCAATAAAGCAAACTGACGTTGCATCTTTTTTTTGGATAAACAATAATGCCGAATTGGTAGTTTCGGTCTCCAGCTCGCTTGTACTATTTGGCCTTCCGCAATTCCATTAAGTGAAAATAACAGAAGATTTTCGTGCATTGTTCAACAATATTGGTCTCCCACTCATTTGATGGATGACAAAGTGATAGTCATAATTTTTACAAGTTTATAACCGCGCTTTACAATAGCTTAAGCAGCTCCTAATGCAGGAGACACCTTACCTCTTACCAGCATTTGCAATTCAACTTATCTTAGAACCTAACATACGTAGTTGAACCTATGTGTGTTCGCATATATAAAAATGAAGCATTTAGACAAACCTGAATCAAGTACAGACGAATGGTAGATTAGATGATCGATCCGAGTCTGACAAATTCACGTCGTGTCCTTAAGATAAATTTGTCCCCTTCACCGGTACCCAAAGTTGTATGGACAATTGTCTCCCAGGATAGAATGGATTACTATTTTGTTAAAGCGGTACTTGTTCACAAAATTCCTTTGAACTCAAATTCAGAAACAAATCGCACAAATGATGAATGCGTGGGATGAGCGTGTGTCAAAATTACATCATAATCAAAACTGATTGGAAGTTTGATTATATTCAAAACAAATGAAGAGTCACGATGTCACGAACCGAAGCATTTATTCGGTGTTTGATTATTGCCGAATCAATGCATTTATTCGGTATTCAGTTTATTGCCCAATCAATGCATTGAAGGGAGAGGTTCGATGAACAAATCCGAACCGTTGCCTTGAAGGGAGATCACGAACAGATAGAATGGATTACTATTTTGTTAAAGTGGTACTTGTTCAACAAAATTCCTTTGAACTCAAATTCAGAAACAAATCGCACAAATGATGAATGCGTGGGATGAGCGTGTGTCAAAATTACATCATAATCAAAACTGGTTGGAAGTTTGATTATATTCAAAACAAATGAAGAGTCACGATGTCACGAACCAAAGCATTTATTCGGTGTTTGATTATTGCCAAATCAATGCATTTATTCGGTGTTCAGTTTATTGCCCAATCAATGCATTAAAGGGAGAGGTTCGATGAATAAATCCGAACCATTGCCTTGAAGGGAGATCACGAATAGACACCGTCCGAAAATAAAAATATTTCAAATGAATATGTCTATTCAAAAAAGAATAAAATAAAATAGAAGGGCTTAACTCGGGCTTGATCCAAGCCGGCCGACGGTGGCGCGCGTGGACTGGTCCGACTTTGTACAAGACCACTCTCCTCCACAAAAGCGGAATGCCCCTTGTGGGCTAGACCCATTGGAGAGGCTCAACTATTTAAACTCAATTTTCATCTCTCTTTTATCCCATGTGAGACTCCCTCAACCACACTCTCATTTATATTTTAAGGGCTTTTGGAACACCAAAATCCCAACAACATAACATAAGGAGATTAACAAATCAATTAGGATATTCATTCACTAGTGATCTCATTACAATCATGGGGACTTCATGGAACTTGCTAATACATGTACGAGGAAAACTGCGTCATAGCTGTCGGTTTATTTTTGTTCACTTCTTTTGTTGATTACTTTAGCTCTTACCATAGATTGAGTAAATAGGAAAAGGACAATGATCAATGGTGAGCAAAATCTTGAGGAAATGCAATCTAAGAATCCCAACTAACATGTACAACGGAAACTTGGAAGAAGGAAGGGACACAAAGTGGCGGATCAAATATATCAAACTAGCACACGCGCTGCAAGCAAATAGCAATGACAATTGCTCACAAAACAGGAATGCTATGAGGCTTCATTCCCAATAAAGTCAACGCAGCATCATGATCCCTGGAATTGCTGAAGTTCCATTGTTACTGATTGTTCATTTTAGTTATGCAGCCTTATCAGAACTGACGATGGCTATTAGCAGTTCATGCTTGTAAAGCATTCAGGTTGGAAATCATGTGGTAGAGTCTAGTGTCGAGCTTGTCGTCTTTTTCTGTCTTAGTCCCATGAATTAAGTACGTCACAATTAGATGGTCCAGAAAACAACAGTCTTATTATACCGAAATCAATATAAGATGTTACAGAAGGAAACTTTCTTCATGCTTGAACGAGGAACTTCATCACACGACTTAAAGTTCTTTTAATCAAGTACCCAGAGATGAGGCCATTATCAGATGCATCTCTCAAGCTAATTGTAGTACCAGAACTTCTTCTGAAGTGTCTCAACCAACTTCTCATCCACCTGGAACCCCTTTGCTAGTACCTCAGGGGAAATAGGAGGTTTCGCATTGAACAGGGCATTAGCGATCGTGATGACTCCAGGGTTTTGGCTACTAAGAGCAGCGATCGCCACTGCATTGGACTTTCCAACATTGAGCTGGAAATGAATCATCCCGATCGGGAAATAAAACATCTCCAGGGTGGAGGACTTTCTCAAAGAGAGTATTGTTCAGTTGGTTGGACGTGACAAAGCCTACATAGAGGATGCCCTCCAGGACGAGCAAAATCTCAGTGCCACGAGGGTGAGTGTGCGGAGGATTTAAACCACCAATTCCGTAGTCAATACGAACCAGGAAATGCCGAGAGTGTTGAGTCCTGGTAGCTGGTCCACGAACACTGGGGTGACTGTGGAGCCCACGGGATTGGCCGTGCTTCTAGGAACTTGGAGGCCAGAAAAGAGGAAGTCGTTCGCTGTGGTAAGAATGGGGTTCTTGCAGAACTTTCCGTTCACAAACACTGCATAGAGAGGAGTTTCTGTTAAGAGGAAATTGTTGCTGACATATACATTCGAGGCACATCTTAGGATACAATAAGGTCGCGCCTAGAACAAGAGATGTTATCTTGTTAACTTAATTGTCTTGTTTTGTTTGAAATTAGTGTACTCAATGTCTGGTTCAAAAAATTGATCCTAGTGCCCAATGAGCTTCCCCAGTGCACCCAGTAAGAGTATCAGAGGACTACTCTGGAATCAAGAGAAAATGTCTTAATTGGGAGAGCTCTACCAAGGAAGGGAAGACAAGCTTACAAGCATTCTTGGGTTCTTTCACTGCTACACAGATATCCTGCAGGGGACTTGGGTCATAGGCATCGACGAAGGACAGCACCAGAGCCAAGAGTGCGAAACTGGCGGAAAGCCAACCCTATTCGTCATTTTGGTTTTCTTCTGCCTCTCTTTTAACTACTCTCTAGTGCTCTGATGGATGCGAACACTTGCTTCGAATGATGCCTACTTATAGATGCCAGAACTCATGCACATCTCATATTTTTTGCCGCAAGCACAGAAACATTGACAAAAAGAAAAGTCTTAGTGGTTAAGCAACTGTCCTTCCTTATTCGATTCAGTACAGATTTTCCAACGACTACACACAGTTAATTTTCTCGTTCTTAACTCACATCACATCAATCTCCTAATGGAAAAGCTACACACTAACTGTTCTGCTTCACATAGCTGTGGTAGTTGACGTGCTGATGTTAATGCAATCTGATCTTCTATATTTTTAACCTTTCCGTCAATCTGGCACACTTGAATTGGGTCGTTCCAATACCGAGTTGCTGATGATACAGGTCCTTTGGCATACCACTACTGACGAGTAACAGATTTATCCTTGTCCAGATCTGAAAATATAGTAAAAGTTACGATAAACTCTCGAGATGAGATCTGGGGTATTTCATAGGCTATGAGAGAGTCCTAGTTATTCAATCTACAGCCGTGAAAGTTCCAAACCATTGGTGAAGGATTTGATGTCACAACCAAGTACAGTGGCACAATGAGACGGATGTGCAACGATGATGATCAGTAACTCCATCACCTCGCAAGGGTTGTGCATGACTCGTTGATAAAGGAAGAAATGAGTCACCTCCTGCTTGAGGCAATTGACCGCAATATCAATGTTGCATTCCTGGAAAAATTTGAACTTGTCTGGGCATTTTGAATCCCCCGCAAACCCATTTTTTGAGCTCTTTATCTACTTAAACCGAATCGTACAAGATGATGGACGTGAAAACCCTTTCTGAGACTTTGTACTCTTCAATTGTACTGTTAAAATCCTCTGGAGGATCAGCAACAAGGAAAGTGCGGAGAAGTCCGAGGAAAGAAGTTCAATCTGCTTGAAAGTACAAAAGCCAAATGACCGAATATTAGAGCAGGAGAAGGTGAATCATGGCACCAAAAAGACTGGAGCAGTTGAAGTTGGTTGGCTTTAAGGAAATCAAGGATAGTTTATGAAGCTTATTTGAAGTACTTACTTAATGACCACGGAACTGGATATTGATTTACACAATGCTTGAGAGCGTAAAGTTTATCATCTTCTCCATTTCCATGGGAAATTGCCAAAAAACCTTAATGCTATTGCAATTGTGTTACTTTATCTTGAACCTTTTTTCCTTGCCTAGTGCTGGCAAGAGTGTCCTAGCCCCAAGTGGGGCAAAAAAGAAGAAGAAAAAGTTAAGAAAAGAAAAATATCGTAAGAAAATTCAAAAATTATTAAATGCTGTTAAAATTTATCCACGTTGGCATCAGTTGTCCTAAGTGGTCCTTCCGGCGTCCACCTCAATGATTTCATGTTAAAATTGGACAACAGACTGAATTGACGAAATGCAAAAATTTATGATCGAATTGATTAAAAAAAAAAGAGAGAGTTAATACCACTAAAAATTCTAAACTTATCCACCTATGACAAATTTACCCCAAATTAATTTTTGACTGCTAAAAATCCTAAATGAGTACATCTGTGATAAATTTACCCAAACTAATTTTTGACTGCTAAAAACCCTAAATAAGTACATCTGTGATAAATTTATCTTCCGCTACTTTTCATTAAATTGAGTTAATACTATGGAAAATACCAAATTAATACATCTGTGATAAATAAAGGGTAAAACCCCAATGGATACACCCGTCAATTGACACGCATCATCTAATTCAGCAATTTGATGGTAAAATTTCTTGAAAATTGACAAAGGGTAAATTTGTCACAAGTGTACCAATTTGGGATAAATTTGTCACAGGTGTATAAGTTTAATATTTTCAGTTTTCAAAAAAATAATTTGAGGTAAATTTGTTACAAATGTACCAATTTTAGGTTTTTGTGATCAAAAATAGTTTGAGGTAAATTTTTCACAGATATACCAATTTAAGGTTTTTCGTGGTATTAACTCAAAAAATTAAGACTGAATTGGCAGACTTAGAACTTTTTGGTAATTTTTCCTCTATTGACTTGCATTAACAACCTCTTAACATGAGCATCTCATGTTGACTTCACTGAAAAAGTTAATGAGAACCTCTCGAGCTAAGATATGGCGTATTCTAAGCTATTGGAGTCCTGGTTATTCAAACTTATGGCATATGTGAATATGTTGCAAGCACAAAGCCAAAGGTTTACTGTCTGACAACTTTCAATTAGTGCAAGCCAATTATTTATTTATGTTTTGTTCAAACTGTGCAAGCCACTTTTATAAAGCTATCATTACTGAGATTCTTGGCTTTCATACTTATATTGCATAAGGAAGCATGGTCACGTGGTGATTGTACTCTAATTTTTTTTTCCTTATAGCAAGTTTCTAGTTTAGTTATTGGAACTAATATGACTAGAATCATTGAGACTAAGAAATATCTAACTTTCATATTTAAATGGAATATTTGGGTAAGTAGATATTATATTTGGTATGTTAAAAAAATAGTGGCGTTACTCTTTGAGCCAAAGTGATGTTGAAATGATGTTAAATAAATTTTAAACATCTTGGTTTCAAATAAATGAGTGCTCCATTTGACATCAGTATTAAATTAAGTTATAATATTGGTAGAGTTGTAGCATAACT
The DNA here is from genome assembly GCA_019149425.1 of Psidium friedrichsthalianum. NCBI lineage: Eukaryota > Viridiplantae > Streptophyta > Magnoliopsida > Myrtales > Myrtaceae > Psidium > Psidium friedrichsthalianum. The sequence goes on along the minus strand of JAGVVM010000770.1, from coordinate 16,971 downwards.
TGAATATGCAAGTGCTGTAGGCCTTTAATGTATGTGATGCATGATAATAAATCGGATATTGCATTTTTCGTGTGTAAGTTGAATAGATATACTAGTAACCCAACTATAAAATATTGGAATGATGTCACTAGGAATTTTTGTTCTCTTAAGAGAACAAAAAATTTGGGATTGTTCGATAACATAATTATTCGACTGTATTAGAATGATACATTGACACTAGTTGGATTATAAGTGTGGGAGATAAACATTCCACTTTTGGATAAATCTTCACATTAGGTGGATGTAATGTACCTTGAGCAAGCAAGAAACAAATATGCATAACTTTCTCAGTAGTTAGACTAGTTTGGCAAGAGCTTATAGTGGCACTCATAATGGAAAGTCCAGACATATTAGCCTAAAGCATGCGTACGTAAGACAATTGATTCAAAATGGTATAATAGCAATTGTCTATGTGAGGTCAATTCAAATCTGGCCAATCCATTTACAATGGCTCTACCAAGAGAGATGATAAATGTGACCTAAAAAGAAATAGGCTGAAATCCTTTACTTAAAATCACCAATAATAGTAACTTGGCTAATACTAGCATTACACTAGTTATAAGATTTATGGGTAAAAACAAGTTACTGAAAGTGATTATTTGATACTAACATTAGCTCTGACATGAGAAGTTAGTATCGTTTGTTACGCTTGGAGGCTAAATTATACTCTTAATGAATTATAATATAAAAATGTAATGTGTTTATTAGTAATAGAAATGCATGATAAATACTTCATCATATGAGCTTAGAAGTGCTACTGCTTCTTACGAAAGTTAGGATTGCTTTCTAGAGAGCTCATGAAATAGTATAAGTACAAGGCCATAATATTGCTGTGTAAATATGAACTTCTCTTTGAAGCAAAAGATTCGTATATGTGCGATATGTTCAATTCTATTATATAGAGTAGCAAATTTAATGCCTACAGCTATTTGTCACTTTTATAGAATTTTGAGATACATGCACTAAATGAAGGCTTAACTTGAAAGACATTTTTGTGTATGTATATTATTCTCATGGAAATTTTGGCTATAATTTTGAGAAATTTTATTTTGCAATTTTGTTTTACAAACAAAGCAGAGATGCCTCATCCCACATCGAAAAGATATGAGTGTGCACGTGGACTAGATTTGACACTAATCAATAATTAATATTGTGTTCTATTGAAACAGTGTGACTACTCATAAAGGGCTCTTACTGTAGTGCCCTAAAACGTTATCTTAAGGGTTCCTCATTCCTCACTCTCTTCTCAATTTTTATCTTTTGATTAATCGCATGCAGAAACGACCTACAACCCTAGACAAATATAAAAATAGGGATATTCAAAAGGAAATCAACAACTAGTAAAAAATAAAGGCTCATTTTATTATTTAATGTTAACCATGGGAAGTACGCATTTACAAACCCCCTCTCATGGCCATTTCCTACAACCAACAAAAGATACCGGGTTAGGATTGAGGTTAATGCTACTCCCAAATAAAACTCCTCCATAAAGGTCCATGTCAACTTCCTTCGCTCAGCACCAATAGTCGATAGGGGACTCAAGGTCCTCGTCCAGGTCAGAGACCAGATCCTCCACTTATCTTAGGTCTAAAAATGGTTAACAACTATGAATGAGATAAATCTCAGCAAGTTAACGATCTAAGCTTCAATTAGGAGGTCAACTCAGCTTGGATACACTTAATACATGCAATACAATATGATATTCACAAGCGTGTCATCATACAAATATAGGCAACCAACCATTACCTCAACACACGGCCGACATGTCTTAAAACATGATATGCAAAATGTACACAACACGACTGAACACCCGGCAGCATCCTCACACTCAGTGCACTCAAACGTCATTCAATCACTGCGGCCACTCAAGCATTCGTTCGATCAATTATGGCTGATTGAGGGCATGCTTTGTACTCACACAAGGATCTTTTGGCTCGATTGGGCATTCATTCAATCAATTACGGCCAATTGAGGGCACGTCCGTTACCATAGGGTGGTCTTTTGGGTTAATCACGGCATTTATTCATTCAGATCAATTATGGCCAATGATGGCACGCTAGTCTTTCTACGGGGCTCTTCCAACTATCCGAGCAGTTATCATTTCGATCAATTATAGCTGATCGAAGGCATGCTCATCTTTCTATAGGGGTCATCTAGCTTATTCGGGCAATTATCATTTTGATCACTTATGATCGATCAAGAACACGCTCGTACTCACACAAGGGTCTTTCGGCTTATCTAGATAAGTTCACACTAATGCAGCGCTCATGCTCAAACGCAATAACTAAATCATTGCACAATTCATTTATCAAAATAATCATTCATTTATTCAGTTATACAATTCATTAATGCTACAATTCTCAATGGTGACATTATAAATACGTTTTAAACTAACACAATTAATATTAGGACTACTCAAAAGTAGTAATATTTAATTTTCAAAAATCTAATTATTTATAAGAAAATATTAAATATATAATAAATCGATAACTTATCAGCTAAACAGTGATAGCTTTTCATCTTTGGTGATAACTTATCACCTATATAGCGAGAACTTATCAGTTCAAACTGCAATAGCTTTACTCTCGAAAGTCTATCATTCAAATCATGATAGCTTACCACTCAAACCACGATAGCCTATCATTCAAACGATGATAGTCTATTGTTCAAACCATGATAGCCTATCGTTCCAACCGCAATAGCTTATCGCCCAAACCACAATAGCTTATCGCAAAAGCCATGACAGCTTATGGCATTCTTAATAACTTATCACCAAACTTTGATAGCTTATCAACTAATCCCTACTAATTAGCACCAAACATATTTAGCCAATCTATTTACATCCTAGTCAAGTTTAACCTACTATTGAGGGATTAGGGTGAAACTCACCTGATGGCGAATTCGAAGACATGGGCCTGACAATGGTAGCAAAAGCTACATGTGGCTAGCTCCAAAAACGACATGAATGACTTTGGACAGTCTCCACTGGTCACCTATGTTAGCTAAACCCACAAAAATCTAGTAACTTTCTAAACGAATAGCCCTTAGATCCATGTAGCCCTTGATCTTATGGTCACGTAGGAAAAAATGGAGCTAATTTGCCCTCCAAATGAGCTCAGAGGAGCAATTTCTTCTCAAGCGTTCGTAGAAATCCAAGAAAACGGGGCTCTTAGGTTTGGGAGGTATTGGCTAGCCAAAAATAGAGAGAGAGAGAGAGAGAGAGAGAGAGAGAGAGAGAGAGAGAGAGAGAGAGAGAGTTTTAATCTTGAAACCATCCTCTCCATGTTTCATCAAAACCCCTCATCAATGCCAAGCCACCAAAGTCTTCTTCAACAATGCCATTTTGTCTCCATAAATGCAAGAGGGTATTTTGGTCATTTTACATCAAGGATAAAATGGTAATTTTTCAAAGTTTAGTAAAATGTACTATACGCGAATACAGGTTAGTATTTGTACGGGGTTTGTATAAATTGAATTTGGGCTTGAAAGGATTAGGATTGGGCTTTAGAATGACTTAATGGGCTTTAGAATGCTTATTGGGCCCAAATGGCTAAAACCATTTTGGTCTTGATGCCCACTGTGCACTTCACTCGCTCAACTTTCTCGCGGGCTCTAACTCTCTGTCGCGACTCTCCCGAGAGGTTTCCGGAATCCGAGGGCGCGAATGGATTGCTAGACCCATTTGGTGTCTAGGCTCAGCTCGGGCCATCCCAGGCTCATACCAAATCGCGTCAAGAAATTTTAAAATGGGGATCGACCTTAGTATGGTCAGTGACATGTGTATCGGTGTACATGCAATGAGAGTCGCCATCGATCATTTTTTAAGGGTATGATCGAAACCCTATCGAGCGATTGGGAGGATCGCTCGATTCTACGAAAATCAGAGATTTTGGTCCGAGGACTTAGTTACGCCAATATTACCATTGACACCCTTTCAGTACTTAAGTTGAGTGATTTCTTAATCTAGGAGATTCATGCAAGTATTCTTGGGTAAGACGAGTCCTAAAAGTCTAATGGGTTCATGCAAATAGGAATATCTGTCCTATCAATCACAAATCATTGAAATAAATTGCAATCAAGAAATCATTCAAAAGGAGATCATATCAGATCAAGTCAAAACAAGCATAGAAGGGTCTCAGAAATCTAGAAGAATGCCAACTAAGTTCTGGGTGATTTGGGAAAATTGTGTCAAATTGGACAGAGGGCAAATAGTAATTTTTCAAGGCTCGAGGGTCAAAAATGTGAAAATAGGTTGAACCAACTAGGTATGGTTTTTCCTTAATTTTCAAATTTTTTGAGAATTTTTTGAATTTTTTTTGAAAAATTTCAGGATTTTTATGATTTTCTAAGGACTTCTCTATTTTTGGGACATTTTTTAGAATTTTTTTTAGACTTTTCCATTTTTTTTGACTTTTCTACATTTTCTGACTTTTTATTTTGTTAGAATTTCTATGATTTTTACCATTATCATTTTTTTATTATTTTCTTTATCATTTTTATTTTTACTATATTTTTTGACAATTCCTGAATTTTCCTAATTTTTTTTAAGATTTTTTTGAAATTTTTTTTTATAATTTCCTCTATTTTTGACATTTTTTCTAAAAAATTTTATTATATATATATATATATATATATTTTAAAGAGCCTTTATGCTTTTTATGAGATTTTTTTGTCATTTTCTATTTTATTATATTTTTATCTTATTTTTTTTATTTTTATCTTATTTTATTTTTTTTTTTTCTATTTTATTTTTTAATTTAATCCTCCCAATCGGGTCGATTGACCCAGCCCGTGACCCGAAACTCGACCCGAACCCATTTGGGTTCGATCTTGACCAAAAATGACACCGTACTGATTTTTTGTGGTTTTCTATTTTAAATTTTTTATTAATTTTCTGAATTATCGTTATGTTTTTTTTTATTTCTTTTACTTATTATTTATTATGCGGCCGGGTCGGATGGACCCGCCCACTAACCTAAACCCGGCCCAAGGCCCAAGCAGACTACCCAATGGCAAAGACGACATAGTTTTGGGAGAATTAATTTTTTGAATTTTCGAATTTTTCAAATTTTTATTTCGTTTTTCTATTTTCCCGTCTGCTTCTAATCCTACGGTCTAGGACTTGCCACGTGTCAATATCTTGACCATTTATCTCTCAAAGCAACCTACGGTTAAGATCGAATCGAAGACTTGATCCTAGCCGTCAATTTTAATGTTTCTTTTTTACTTCTGAGAGTATTTGGATAATTCGAATTCAAGAATTTTTATTCCAAAAAAATCTAGATCTTGACAAGTGGCATTAACCTAGCCGTTGGATCAAGTTTCCATTCTCTAGGCCGCAAATAATTCCAGCTGACGTGGCCGGCACGTGGCATACACGTGTCACCACGTCAGCGTTGACTCGGTCAACCCGTTGACCGAGGCAACGTTTACCAGGGAAAGCGACGAACAGTGTCGCCGATGGCACTGTTCATCGTCTTCTCCGGCGAGACTCGCTAGAAAAGTCACGAAATCAAAGCTAGCGACCACGAAATCCTCCCGATTTCAATCTACTCCTAGTATACGCCAACAAGCATGAATTATCCCTTAGATTCATCACGAAAACTATCCTGAATTGCCCTATGTCACGCCCTATTCCCCTACGACCGCGCGACAGACACTCCAACTCACCTCGTCGAATGGCCGAACCGATTTACGACCGCCCAGGAAACGTCGCGGCCAAATGACGGCTCAGATAAACGCAGGCGAAAGCGCCAACAACTACCCCTGACAAGCCATCATGTAGATAGATAGAGAGACCACAATCAACAGACACCAAATACACTAACGAATCCTGCTTATATTAAACACCATCACATATACAACTCTCACAACATAGGTTTAATCCTGAATACAAGCTCAATTCTAAAAAAAAATAGGACCCTCAGATTAGGGTACAATGACTCATATTGCTCAGTCTCCTCTGGTATCCCAACTAATACTCCCATCGTCTCCATGCTAAGGTCGAGGATCTGAAAGGCAATCAGCCACAAGTGAGTCTAAAACTCAGTGAGTAAACCTCTAAACTTAGAAAATGGAACAACACATCAGCCAAGCAACTCAGGCATCCGTAACAAGAGCGAATGCAACATACAATAACAAATTCATCAACCGTTGCCCAAGTCAATGCATGCGACTCAATACCATGCTAAATTTCATTGCATATGCAATCACACAAATGGCCTCAATGGTTCATGCTCGACTCTCACAGATACAACACACGATGCCAAACTCATCATGAATGATCAAATCAGTGCATGTGACTCACAGCCAAACTCAAACACATGTCATGCACTGAACACCGTCGCGGGATCTCGTGTTTCATCCCCGACATCATTTCGGGATCTCGTGGTTCATCCCTGACCCTCAAGGTCTCATGCCCGCGTATACATACTACGCCTCAGGCCGTGCCTCGACCCGCGCTCAAGGCGCCACAGGCCGGCACCTTATCACTCCAGCTACCCAGTGCCGTGCACGTTCGAGCGCCTTCGAACTTGCAGTCCGTCGCAAGCCGGGAACCTACCTTTTCTCTCCAATTCTCGCGCCAGTCCGTCGGCCGAGCACAATCTCACTTTCATTTCTCAGGACTTGCCAAAATAGATCATCGTGCCATGCAGCATGCTCAGTCAATGCCATGTTTCAATCACACGTTCACGTACGATGTCTCACATTCACAAAATCAGGCAAGTCTCACACATGCAAACAAATGCAGAGCATTTCAATACATCACAGGCAGACTCAAAGCCGTACTCTCGGGCTTTTATCACTCATGGGTGTTAGCTCTATTACAGGGCGACTTCCCTCTCAAACCATACTCAGACAATGCACGGTTTCAAGCAATTTAATCCCACACATACACGGCTTGACCATTTGGGGAAATTACTTGCATTGTCTATGTAATAAACCCAGACTAACTTAATCGAACCTCACCCACATACTCAAGTCCATTCAGTCACCACCCAAATCCCATGACTTGTGAATTCTCTTTCTCAAATAACCACGGCAACCTCAAACATGAGCAGATCAAGAAATCCAGCAAATTCACCCACACGTTCACTCGGTTTAATCCATTTCTCTCAAGTACACAGTTTAGTCCACATTGACCCCCAAGTACACGGTTTGATGTATTAAAACCGATCAACCACATTTTTCATAAATCGAGTCAAAATTAATCACCTAGGTCACAGCCCCATACTCTCATGCATTCGGTCACCTTAATCATCTCACCATGCTAGGTTCTTCTGTCCCAAACAGTCACGGCAATTGTAAGCACAAACAAATCCAAAATTTCCAGCTTACATGTTCTCACATATCCCTCAGATTCAAGTCCCAAATACACCGAAAATTTGGGCAGCCTAACATCTCCATCCAGCCACCAAATCCTCGTATAAACTCAGTATAATTAAGCCTATACATTTCACAGAACACGTACAGCAATCACAGACCAGAAACTCAGTAAAACCGGTATTGATTCAATCGGATTCAACCCAGCAAAGTGCTCAGAGAATTCAATCAATCTTCCATCTACTAATCAGAATAATCTTCCTCAGCTACTCTACAATGAACCTAGGGGGTTTACTCACCAAAACCGAGCTGAAGAAGCAGTTGGAATAGAAACAGCATGGCAACGACGAAAACGGGCAACAGACGAATGAAGTCTAGCTCAGATCAGACTCTGTCACGAAAATTAGATCAGATTTTTGGCTAAATAAATTTTAGATCTTTGAAGTTCAGAATCTTACGGTTACACAGGAAAAAGCAGAGCTTGATTTGGACTCCGGACGATCCCGAACAACCAACTTCTTTCCGGGCACGCGTACAGGAAACGCGAATCAGAACAGGTAACTTTGATTCGACGCTGCGACTTCTCTAGGGATTTTTCGGATGATTTGTTTTCAGAATATCGAAGTTCGATGTCTTACGAGTACACAGACGAAAACAGAGCTCGATTCGGAGTCCGGATGACCCCGAACGACCCATTTCCGCCCGGGCGCGCGTGCTGGTCGCGCGAGAACGGCTCTCGGCCGAGAGAGAGAAATGGACTTGGGCGCACAAAAATGAGAGGAGAGAGAGATAGTATGGTCAAGGAGGGAGGGAGAGAGCTCTTGGCTTCCTTGGCAAGCCAAGCTTGAAGCTTGGAAGGCAAGCCAAGGTGAAGCTTGCTTAGCAAGCTTGGACAAAAGTCCTTCAACCGACCAATGGAATGCCTACAAGTGTCCATGGTGGGATCCTCATGCCATGAAGTCAAACCGGTAGCCAATAAGGCATGGACATGTGTCGGCTCAAGTGGATAGGGTTAAATTAACTTAATCGCGAAGAAATGGACCCGGCGACTCGACCGGTAGAGCCAATTTTTTTGGAATATGAGAGTTTACAGTCAAAACGATCCTGACGACTAGACGAACTCAAATCTAGCGTCCAAACTCTCTAAAAACTCACAGATAAATTACTGAGAAGTCTAGGGCGAACCGGGGCCAAAACAATCAATCCTCTCGTCGTCCCTCTTCGCGGCGCACTAAGCCAAATCCAAAGTTCTGAAACTAAATCTTTAAATCCAACTCATCTCTGTAATATCCTTGAAAGTTCGATTGTCCAAATTCATAATCAATCTCGTGGCCAAATCCAATGAGTAACGACTCTAGCAAATGCTCAGACTAACGGGTGGCTTGTTAGGACGTACACGTATCGACTGATCAGGTCACGTACTTCAAGTCCTAATAGCCTTTCCCCTTCGGTTAGTCACCTCGGAGTAGCTAATTCCAAACGAGATCTGACTAGAGCGTCCCAATGAAATATATCCATTCAATTTATAGATTCTGAAAATGGGTCGAAAATCCAGGATGTTACAATTCTTCCCTCCTTAAAAAGTTTCGTCCTCGAAACTTGCCCTTCAGTTCCCTTTGCCCCAACACGACGTTCTCCTAGTCGCTACCTCTCTCAACTATAGGGTCTAATTACGCCTTTACTTCGCACCTTGATCACTCTTCCTTCTTAATCGCGACATCCTGCAATCTTAATTGCTTGAAAGATTTCTTATCAACTCAAATACTCATAGCTCCAATTGGTAATGCCATCCTGTAGCCCCTTAATGATTTCCTATGAACATGTCCGGATCATTTTTCACTCTTCCTACCCACGCAGCATATTTCAAGACTGCAGTGCCCATCTCTTTTCACTAAGCGGAGCGTTCATTAAAACTTAGGACGTACTACATCTCAGCCCTTCTTTGATGCCAATTTCACATGCCATGCCTAGATTCCGTTGGTTACAGTCTTTCAAACAAATTTCACATAATTCACACCCCACCACAATGCTATCAGATCACTCGCTGACTAGCTCGTGTGGGTTCCATCCCAAAACAAGGCAACCTGATCACACCACAGGAGCCCTCTCCGATCACAACGGAGGCACGGAACAGATACTCAACTTTCACCAACATCCACTAGGCATCTAGGCATTTCTCATTCAGGGCACCTCACTAAGGGCGCGCATGACAACCATTCTGTTCCAGAAATAATTTCTGGAACAGAAATAGATTTTTCTATTTCTGCCAGAAACAAAAATTTTTTGTTTCTGGTTTTGGGCCAAAATCTATTTCTGGAACAGTTTTTTGTTCCAGAAATAGAAAAACAGATTTGCGTTGCCAAACGAGTTTCTGTTCCAAACCTATTTCTGGAATAGGTTTGGAACAGAAATAGCGAAACAGAAACGTTCTCATGCGCGCCCTAAACAACTCAAAATAGATACTAGGGATTTATCTTCCCTTCGCTTTTCTCACATGGCTCTTTCCTTTTCGTGATATTTCTCAAATAACTATGGGTTACAACTCTGTCTTTCGTCCCCAGACTTGTCCCTTTTTATGCTATATGTTCATTAATTCTTCCACAAACGAGACTTCGCCATTCACTTTAACGATCTCATGATCAAGTATATGCAGAAGCTCGCATTTCCTTATTCAAAGGTACCAACACAACATTATAAGCCTTGGTTTTAACTTTTACTTCATTCCAAACATGGATAAGCTTCACGCTGGCGATACCTTACGAAAAGCATCACTTCACATTAGGGATTCCAAAAGTCTGCGCCACCTATCCTCTTAACTCTTTTGGCGACTTTGATCAATCCTCAATTCCTTCTCGAATTACTCGACTGTACCAGTCAGTTATCAGATAAATTTTGGCCTCGCTATACTCCTTTCGCCAATCTTATGTTCTATTGGGTATCCGCCATTACGCATACTTACACTAGGTGGAACTACCTTTCTTGTCCTTTAAAGTCCACCAAACAAGCTTCTATACATTTTCCTTTGACTTTTTCTCATCCCTTCTCCCTTTTCACTGTGTTACTTTGATGTCCACTCCTCAGGAATCTTTACGTCCCGCTAATGTAAATCTCGACACAGGTCATTGCCAAACTAATACTCGCGGATTCATTTGGTCACAACCTAATTCCACATCCATTCAATCACGCCAGGGATGTTTCCAGTTTAGCCTCCATTACCATCATCCCACAAGGAGTTACCCGGGAGCGACATATTCATTTCATTTCCTCAAATAGTCAGTTTGTTTATCACCAAGAATTCCTTCATTTGGCCATGTTTTAACCTAAGCATTTAAGCACCATAAACGACCATTGTGACCAAAGTCATGAACTTAAAAATTCACATAAAGTACTTTTCCATGGTCGTTGTTCGCACCTATTCACAATTGTTACATCGGGTTTGGGACCTCCGTCCAAAATCAGTATCTAAATCTCTAAACTCAAGCTTTCTCCGCATCCAACACCCTACAGTCATCGTTCGTTTTCTATGAGCCGCATATTTCATGCACTTCTACAACATCAGCGTTCCATTATCATTGGCGACCATCATTTCTAGGATTGAATATCGAAACTTCAACTAGTGCAACACTTTTCTGGTCGCTATTCACAACAAGCCGAAATCATACAATTCTTCTGGCCCATAGTCCAACGTCATTGTCCATCTTCTTGCAAGCCTCACCCAAACCATTTGGAACTCTTGGAAATGATTCAAATCTAAACCATCAAAGTCTAACACAATTCAAGCCTATAGCCTTCCAATACTGAACCTTCGCAATTCCATATCCACAATCCGTTTCTCAAGGCTAATTTTCAGAACTCCCAATTCAAGCCTATTGGCATGTCATCGTCATTATTCTTCACTCGCCATTTGCTTTCCTACCAATCATTATCACCTAGGCTTTGTAATTCCACCAAAGACCATTATGGCTCAAAGATTACTCATCTGTGCTCAATCTGTGTACTCCACCTCCGGTCTTTATTTAAATCAAGTTCATCCTCGAAATATCCAACCAACTTTTCATCTCCATACTCCTTACTTCACCTTTCCTAGGAACTTCTTTATCCCAATTTGGGTTGTTATTAAGATCTGTAACCTAAATCATCAAAGTGCCACACTAATTCCAACCTAGGATCCACGATTATCAAATGCCATTATCCTATATTCACAAACGTCCCGAATGGCTATCCATCAAGTTCTCACGGTTCAAGTCTAAACCTGTATCTTCCAAACTTATCATCCAGCCCACCTCTCAATTGCTAAGCCTCAAGTATAACCATCCATCCGAATCCGTATCTAAGGTTTCTCGGTCCTCTTTAGCTTCCTTGCAAATCTCGATCGTACCTTCGCTTCGGGCCATCAACTACACTTGATAACTAAAACCATCAAATGTAATTCCAAGTTTAGAGTTATGTAGTCCACCGATGCCTGTCATCTCATTACCATATCGCCTTCACTAGCCAAGTCCATTAGCAAGCTCTCTTGTAACACAAAGACCTATCAATGTGACCTAAATCAAAGTCGTCCAGAGGCTGTGATTCACCAGCCAACCATTCAGCGCATAACTCTCTTTTTATTTCGATTATCTATAATCATAAAAAAAATCGAAATGCCTTATCGCAAAGATCACACCATTCTTCAACCACATATAAATCTGAGGAACTAATTCTTACGGGTGTCCTTCTCACTACCGCGGCGCTTGCCTCATTATCCACTTCTACCAACAACCTTTAACCTTGAGGACCTTACGGTCCACATTCACGGTAGGTTATACTGGGAGAATAACTCGGTTCTTTTAAATTCCCTCGAGCAGGCGGAACAATCTTCAATTATCTATCTGCATTAGCCTTTTCCCAAAACTTTTATTGTCCCCGCCAGGCACAAACCGCGATCCAGATGCGGTTGCTCTTTCCATCATGTCCCTTTCAATTTCTTGTGCCCTTTCATATATTGTGCCATAATCCCTTAAACCAGTCGGGATCAACTGACTACGGAGTTCCGGCTTCAGCCCATCACAGAACCTCCTAGCTTTATCCCAGAAACTCTCTACCATCCTCTGAGTAACTTTGACAATCTCACAAACTTCGCTTCATACTGATCTACTGTCATTTGACCTTGGCAGAGTTGTAGAAATTCCTCTATTTTTCTTTTCTGTGCAAACTCCGAGGAATAATTCCCGTTGAACACCTTACAGAAGGCCGTCCAATTCTGTACCATTCCTTCAAGGAATATTCTCCCTTGAGTTACCTTATCCAAAAGTTCCTTCGTCCGGTTTTCCAACCTCGATAACTTCAAGAACTCGCATCTTACTGTGCATCACTAACCATCTTATTCCAAGGTTGGTACCTAAACAAAGAGATCATTTTCTCTCTTGAACGTTCGATCCCAACAAACGTTTTCTCTCATTCCCTTAACTCGAAACGAGGCTATTCCAAGCCTTCCAGTCTTGCTAAACACTAGTGTCGCTGACCTAAAAATTCAGTTTTAGGTTAATGGATTACCAAGTTAATTAAGTGAAATTAATTAACCTAGTTCGAACTCTCCCAAATTCTACCAAATCGCAAACTTAGGTTCAATGTTTAATCATGCAAAGATTTTTAACATGGAGTCGCCACTAATCATTTCTTGGTAGGTTGATTAGAAAACCTAAGTATCTAGTGGGAAAACTAAATTACTTCTGGCGAACCAAGAGATTTTAAGTTCGGGACTTGGTTACATTAATTTTTTGAATTAATGCCCTTTCGGTACAATTTCATGAAAAATTTGATTTGCAATTTTGATGAATTTTGAATTGAAGTTCAAATGTGCAATTTTTTTGGGTTTTCTTAAATGTGATGCAAATACAATCTAACTATATGACATGTGAAATGTAATGACGTGGCAAGGACTATGCTATATGCATGACGTAGCAGATATGACATGGCAATATATGTATGATGTTTAATATACATGCTATGCAAAATGAATGACTTTTTTAGGGGTATTTTTTTTATCTTTTTTTTTAGATTTTGGATGTATTATAAAAGAATGCAAAATCACCCAAAGCAAATAAAGATGTGAAGAGAGAGCAGGTAAAGTAAAACTACCCTAAGGACAGTGAAAAATAAACCCGCAACTCGTCGGGTGAATAATTATAGACCAATTAAATAAAACCAGAGACATGATCGGGAATAAAACAAAATGGACCGGAATGGACATCGGTCAAATCACCCTCACCAAGCCTCATGGGTCGGGAGTACAACAAAACGGACCGGAATGGACATCGGTCATCCTCCAATCTTCAAAGCATCGGGTCGAAAACCAAATGAAAATAATGAACTATCCAATCGGACATGCACAATCACCAGTGAGTTAAGACAATTCAAACGCTCAAAGAAAGTTTAACACGTGCTAATTAAACTTCATTGAGACCATGTTTTACATTTTCCAAATGCATTAACACAAAAAATACGAATTAAACCATATTGTCCATGAACATGCTTAGGGAGAAAGCAGTAACCATAAAATACAAAATAAATAATGAAATGTATGCAAAATTTCTGAGATTTTTTACGTGGATGGAAAATGTGTCGTTGACAACTTTTATGTTTTACATTTTTATTGAAGAGACACTCATTTTCGTGTAGAAAATGGTCTTTCATGAGAGCTCAGCAGCAAACAAACAAATTTCACAAGAACAGACATACTTCAGGATTAAGCTCAAATGAACACTCAAATCTCAAAATTAATGTACCAAACTTTCCAGTCTACTAAACAAAACCCCATGAACAATTTTATGTTTTGTGATGTTTCAAAAGAAGACTCTAAACATGAGATAATTACGAATCAATATGACCACGCACAGAAAAAACACTCAGACTCAAGGACACCAACAGAATTGCATGATTTCATTAAATACATTAAAAATATGAAACGTACATGAATATTTTTTTATTTTTTATATGTTATGCATCAGGATGTTATGAACAAATGTCATGAAGAGGTCTTTATGAAACGAAGTCTAGAATAACCCATGGAAAATCATTTAGCGTGAAAGGTCAGATCAGAAAAATTCCATCTCAGGTTCTGATCACCATATTTCCAGATTCTGCTCTCAATTTCGGGACCTTTTTGACATAGCAAACGACGTCTATTTTCGCGCCATAATATATCAAAATCGAAGATCTCAAAGTCTCTACAAAAGTCCAGAAGATAAGTTTCCAAGATCTTGTCATCTAGGCATGAAAAATGCGGTTGCAAGACCACTGGGTATGCTGATCCGAAATAAAAACTATGGACTTGCACCTCAACGTCAACCAACATCAATAAGCAATACAAGTTCAACATATTTATGATATATACATCGGTTTGCAGCAGCAAATGATCACTGGTCACCCCCAATCTCCTCTCATTTAGGTTCAAATAGTTATCCACTCACAATCCTTGCCATACATACGACTACAAGGTTTAAGAAAACTATCTCTCGTGACGTGGTGAGTTGCGTTGATGATGAACCCGGGACGGTGGCGCAACGAAGGGAGAAATATTCCGGCCTCCTCCTCCTTTGCTCTCCGCGGTCGCTCTTCGGTTTTTTTTTCTGTTTTTTTTTTCAAGATCACTCTTATTTTTTCTCTCAAAGTCTCAATCCTTCCATATTTTTCTCTCTTCCTCCCCCCTTTTGGGTCTTCTTCAAAATTTGCTCAAGACCACCAACTTATAGGCCTCCTCCCTTCTTTCTTTCTTCTTCTTTTTTTTTTATTTAGTGGAAGATATCTTTTATTTTTCTAATTTTTCCACTAACTTCTCTTTTATTCTTTTTTTCTTTCTTTTTCTCTTAATGGAAGACATCTTTTTTTTTTGTGGAGGACCATCTATTTTTTATTTAGTGGAAGACATCTTTTCCTTTTCTAATTTTTCCACTAACTTCTCTTTTTCTTCTTTTTCTTTCTTTTTCTTTCTTTTTCTCTTAATGGAAAACATCTTTTTTTTGTGGTGGAGGACCATCCATTTTTTTTATTTAGTGGAATACATCTTTTCTTTTTCTAATTTCTCCACTAACTTCTCTTTTATTTATTTACAAAATGATCCCTCAATTTTTAGATATTTGCATTCTAGCCCTTGAAATCTTGAGTATTTACAATTGAGTCCCTGAGATTTTGAGCATTTGCAATTGGGTTCCCTGAGATTTTTGAGTATCCGGAATTCGGTCCCTGAAGAAATTTCACAAAACGTTCAGCGCATTTTCCCCATGTCTAGTCCAATCACCTATCAAATTTCAGCTCAAATCCACCGCCGTTAGCCTTAATGCAATGCAGAAAAATTAAACATGGAATGCATGAAAAATTATTTTTGGCGAGAATCAATTCTCATTTTTATGCAAAAAATCAAAAATCAAAATTTAGGTGACAACAGCTGCCCCTCTTGAGTGGAAGCTCGTAGAGGTTTCGCTCAAAGACAAAATTGAAACCTAAATTTTTGCCAATACAAATGATGAATGATAATAATTTTTTTTTTGGTGGGAGTTTTAGTCCCATTTTCTATACAAGAGAATGATGTATGATATACAAGACGAAAATAACATGTGTCAAGACTCCTTTTTCCCGTGAAATGGATTAAAGAAATATGCACATGGATCGATATAGAGATACCCGTTTTTACCTAATAATTCCTGATGCTTCCCTCAAGCTCCAAACTTCTTGTAGATGCATGGAACTTAAGGTACTGGGTGTCTATCCGTTATCAGAGGTTTCCCCCTGATGCGAGAAAGCGCAAGATCTGTAAGGGGATGTGTCCACTACATCTCTTCGAGCGGAATCACATATGGTTTCTTTCAAGATCATTAGAGCTGGTCTTTGATGATCTGAAAGTGTATCAAAACCATAAGAGCATGTCGATTATGATTTTGACGAGGGATGTGTCCACCAAATCTCTTTAGGTGAAATCACATCAAGGAGATAGGTATCGCCAACCCACAGGGTAGTGACCGTATCAGGATATAAAGATAGGTACCGCCAACTCCACATGGCGGTGACCATATCGGAAGGATATGTCGCAGAAGCAAAGTTATATCAAGGAGGGATATGCTGCCAATCTCACAGGCAGAATCATATCAAGAGATGAATGAGGTACCGCCAACCCCACAGGGCGGTGACCAGATCGAAATTGTGCTGCACGAATTGTATTAGTGCAAACACAGGGTGTTGGAATTGTAATTTTGAGAAGAGGTCCAGGAAACTTACCTGGATTTTCTGGGTAGTTAAGAGGTAGATTTCTTTCAAGATCATTGGAGCTGGTCTTTGATGATCTGAAAGGGACCGAGATCACTAGAGCTGGTCTTTGATGATCCGGAAGAGTTTCGAGATCGCTAGAGCTGGTCTTGGACGATCCGAAAGGGAGATGTGCCGCTAATCTCATAGGGCGGTAATTACATCGAGAGGGTGTGCTACACGAGCCATGTCAGTATAAACACAAGATATTCAAAATGGGTTCAGAAAACTTACCTGGGTCTTCTGAACGAATGGTCAAGGAGTAGACAGGCTGACTGCATCATACCTGCTTATTCACTTGAAGCAAAGTTATGCGTATAGACAAATCAA